>JANCMA020248438.1:0-12674 GCA_024336925.2 Zoanthus solanderi | reverse complement strand
TTAAACATTAGCCTCTGGCTAGGAAGAATGGGCAACCACTTCCTTCGCAACTGACGTTAAATAAAGTATTTATTTATAATTTCATGCTGTGGTTCAATTCTTGCCTTGGTTCATTTTTTTTAAACCGGTTCATTTCTTTTTTTTCAAACTGGTTAATTTTTTTTTCAAACCGTGTTTGTGTTCTAGTATTGCCAGGGGTTGATGTGCTGTATGACGTTATTGCAAAGAAAGGACCTCGTTAGAGGACCCGTCGCTGCAACCCGTGTGGTCCAGATGATGTTGACCTTCGCAGAAAGCATTGAAAGAACCAAGAATTCACAATGGTGTGTATCATGTATAGTAAGCCTGATGTAAAGTTCTAGTGGTAATAACTTGAGCGGAGTGTTATTGGGTCTGAAATCAGTTGTGCGCATCACTGAAATTATTTCAACCATCTATATACTATACCATTATCAGAATGCAAATGAATACTAATCTGAGAATAGTTTAATACAGATATCTTACAATAGAATAATAAGATGCTGCCAAAACTTGTCAAAATACACCAAAATACAAAATGAAGAGTGTCGTTATTGGTTTGAAAAATGTTGTACATTTTTTGTTATTTAGACCTTTTGATTGAATGTGAGATGAGATGAGTTTTTCAAATAAAAGAATTGTTGAAACAACGTGGTTAATTGTGTGCCAGACAGGGGGATTTGGTGCAATTGCTGCCATATACCAGATATTGAAAAAGCTTCGCATACCTGGTAATTAGCTGGGGAAGTCCTGGAATTTAGCCTGACTGTAGGAGAAGTGAACCAAAAATTATTTATCGCCTCCATTAACTGTTTTGTAATCTCATATGCAGACTAAATATAGACATTAGTTGATGTGTGTTTTCCAAGATTCCTTTAATTCCTTTAGAAATTAATAAGCACTTTATCTTAACGATAGGTAAGTTTCGACAGTTGATCCTATTGCCTTCACTTGTTAAGCTTCATGCAGACATTTTCAACATTTGCTTCAACATTTTATCCATTCGGTTTTATCGAACAACAATGTTGAAATCGTTTGCCACCTACTATCGAACATGTTGAAACGAAGTTGAAAGAAAGTTGAAGAAGTTTAAAAGAATTTTTAAAACATTCCTTTTTTTGTCAAAATGTTGAAGGTTGTTGAAATCGTTTTCACAGGTCTTTCAACACTATCGAATAAGTGCAAGCTAGCCTAGTAAGCTTGCTACTGAATACCAGACTTCTTGTGCAGTTTTGTTGTAACGAAATTGAAGCAAATGTTAAAGCGCTTGCTAACCCAGCGTTTAGCACTGTTCTATATTCGTAAACAGCGTTTGATAAAATCGAATAGAAGTTGAAGCAAATGCTGAACCATTTGCGCTGGGCTTCACACAACTCAATATAAAAACTAACAATAAAAAGCTACGTTTCGACGTCATCACGACGACATCGTCAGGCAAACTGGCGAAAGAAATGCAACTAGAATATAAACATTTGCAAATATGCCAGCTAAATTCAATGGAGTTTGCCTGACGATGTCGTCGTGATGATGACGAAAGGTAGCTTTTCATTGTTAGTTTTTATATTACCTTGTTTACCAAAAGCAGCCTTAATTAGGATTCTTTACGCAACTTTAGAAAATACCTAACAGTTGTACGTAAGTTATAAAGAAATTGAAAACTAATTACTCGGGCTTCGCAAAATGCCCGAGGTATAGAATGGGTTTTTTTAGTGTTGTCGTTTAATCACAAATCGTCGTCACCCATAATCTTGGGACTCCTGTGGTACGCAAGGATGGGTGACCTTTTGTGGTACAAGTTTTTGTCGTAAGTCTGCATTTCCTACGCATTCTTGAATAATTAATCTCGTTTTGTCATGTCACATGCCAATGCGCAAATGGATGTCGGGCACGCCCATGGCGAGTAGTTTTACTTTGCATAAGAACAGACCAGTTTTAATGCCGATTGTGAGACTTTTTATAAAAAAAAAATATCGTTCTTTGAATTCAAGAAAATACTTCTGCAAATCATCGTAATAAAGTTTTCGTACCTCAACTGTATTTTTAGTGTTTGTTCTCCGGGCATTTCGAGCTGTTAATAAAAATCGAACGCACTTCACTAATATCTGATTGCCGCTAGATTTTAACTATGTTTGATGTATACTAAAATTGAAAATTGTTGTTTATATGTTAAAACACGCTTAAACTTTATTAATTTAGAATAAATCTAACTGCTTTAAAACATGTTTCTTTGTGTCTTATCTGCAATGTCTTTGTCGTTTTAGCAACTATCTTGGGTCTTCGAACTGGGGAAGGTAAGCTTAGCTATTGTCGTTATCATTGTCAAATAACTTTATAATATAAAAGCCTCAAGGTGAAAGCCTCGAGTGCATCTCGGGTTTCCCGGATCTGCTCTCGAATCAGGCTCCCAAATTTTCGCTTCGGTTCTCACCAGGCAATAAAGATACGAAGAACATGTTTTGTTTCTTTTATGAAATTATTTTCCAACCTAACGAAAAGAATGACAATATACGAAACGCTTATGTATGATTTTATTTCTTTCATGAAACTGTAAATTCTCACAACTTGGAGACATGAAAACACACTTGCTGATGAAAATCAAAGCGCACGTACTGTTTGAATTATCTTATAGTTTCTAATGAGTTTTAACATCATTTGTTTTAACAATTTTAAAATATTGTGTGAATGCATTTATATTAGCTTACTCATTGTTCTCTGGATTGCAATGCGTTTTAGCTTAGAACAAAATTTAGCTTGTATCGTTTGTGTTGTCATCCAGTGGTGTTGAAGGTGAAATGAGCGCATGCGTGTACATGTGTCCAGTGGTTCAAAAGGCCTTGGGACGAGCACTAATGGAGACGTACATCTGTGTTGATGTGGTCGAAGGACTCGATGTAGACAAAGAAGAATTTGACAAGTTCAGTTCAAGGTGAGACCGTGACCTAACACCAAACCAGTTAAACATCGCAACTGATCGTTCAACTAAATCTAACTCATCACATTTTTTGCATATTCCAAGCTTTTAAGAAATTATTTAATTTAACAATTATTATCTTGTTACCGTAACCTGGAACTGAGGGTAACTGAGAAAAACTTGTTTCGAATCATTAATTGCTTTATCACATAAAAATTGCTAGTTTAACTAAATCAGGTAAACCACGAAATTTTAACTATATACGTCAATTAATCATGGGTTGGTAAAATAATTAAGTTTTCTGATCTCTCTTTCTAGGAAACTACCCAAATTAAACCTAATCTTACCCATGACCCTTGCCCTCACCCAAGGGAGTGTTAGCTGGGTAGTGACTGACCCGATACAATATCTTATAAAGGGAGCCTCCAATGTCCGACGATATTAATCTAATATATTACTTTTTGTTGCCTGGAGTGCGAATCAACAGCTACTCAAAGTAAAGCTAACCCTAGCTATGACCCTCACTATTGCCCGAGGGAGTTAGCTGGGTAGTGACTGATCCGAAACATTATCTTATAAAGTTAGCCTCCACTGTCCAACGATATTAATCTAAAATATTACTTTTCATTGACTCGGGTATGTTTCAACTGCTAACAAATTAAACCTAACCCCACCCATGTATGCGTATTAACAGCTCCCATTTGACTATTCTGTGTAAGTACTGTAGCTCATCTACGCCTGCCGCCATCGCTAAAATGTTATGGTTGCAGTGCCAGTCTCAACTCTTGACGGATCGATCAAGAGTGATGACCGAGTGGGCTTGGCACTACAACCAAGACACGCCACAATACAAAATGGCGACGCGCGAGAAATTCCAATTTCAAAATGATGAATAATAGCTGGTGGGATTGATCTATGTTCAAAGAATAATCAAGCTCGAGCTGTTAATTTGGACTGAAGGTAAGGAAAAGTAAAGTTTTGAATTAATGTTTTTGGATATCTTTAAGATCAGTGAAATATACCTTAAACTCACCAGACTCCAGGTTGTGAAGATGTTAAATTTTCTGTGGCGGAAACCTGAAACTCAAGTTTCGATATTGAGCGAATGCGGAAAGCAAAGTTTTCAGGTATTGTAAAATAAATACCTTTTTTTTATTTTAACAAGGTTTCCAGTAATAGTTGAATGCTTTGGATGTAAAGTGTATAAATATATTTATAATTTTTGGTGTTGTTCTTCCTAAGTTTCCAGTATTGAAATTTGTATCTTTTTATAACTTCAGTCTTGAAACGTTGAGTCGGATTGTTAAAATTTATTCTTTTATTGTTTTGTCCTTACAGCTAATGTCATTAGACATCAGCATTGCTATTGTTTTAGCCAGCCAAATTTTTATTGATCTTATTCTAATAGTTTATTGTATTTTTGTCTGTGAGTGTGATCGCATCTATAAATTGAACATGAGTTCATCCGAGCTGGTAGTGTTTTCTAATATGATAGTTTACAAACTTTCTCTGACAGGAATTTTTAGGTGCCATTTTGGACACGCTTTTGTATCTTCTGAACGATGCACTTTCCAGGATCTCCAATGTCAAGAAACTTCAAACATCAAAACAAAGCGGTATGTTCTCTGCGAATGGTTTGCTAGATTTGGATTGAGTAGTCAATAATGATGATGACTAGATTATCTATTATAAATCGTTAGAAACGTTAGACAACTCTAGTAATGTAGAAAAGCAACTAATTAAGAAAATCCTGAGGATTTTCAAGTGGTATGATAATGATAAGAGAAGAAAGCTAACTCAGCTTTCCATCCGCTTCCGGGGAAGGTAAATGATTACAGCATCCGTTGGTATCTAATGTGCGATAGATTAGTGTCTACTTAAATCTACAGAAACCGGAGATAGGCGCCGCCCCCGTGGGCCATTTGCCTGTAAAAGGATTACGTTAGCTTGAAGTACCAGAACGTGAGGTTTAGTGCTTTAAATTCGTGGTTGTTTGTTTGTGTTATTCATTGACTGAAGTAGCCAATATAGGGCAAAACATTTGAGACTCTAAAGTTTTTTTCTTTGATTTTTTTAAATATTATTTCTTACACTTTTATCCATTGTATTTTATCCAAGCTAAATCCTTTACGAGCCTAGTGGCCCATAGAGCCGGCGCTTATCTCTGGTTTCTGTAGTGTTAAGTGGATGAGAATCTTTGACTTCCCCTGGATGGGACACTAATTCATCGCAGGTTAGCTCCCAGCAGATGCTGGTTCTCATTTACCTACCCCGGAAGGATGGAAAGCTGAGCTGGCTTAGGCGGAAAAGAAGGTCGCACAAATATTTAAATCTCGGCAGAGCCAGGATCGAACTGGGGACCTTGTGGTCGGAAGGCAGAGATCTTACCAACTGTGCCAACCATGCCCGCCCAGTATGAATAATAGAGCATTTATTATTATGCGTGTGAATTAAAATGACTATGTGGGCTCCCCACTACAGTAGTGGTGGCAGTTGAGCTATTACCTACTGTAGATCCTAGTACTGTGAAAAACTGAATTATTTATGACTGTGGAACACCTCGATTGTTTTGTTCTCCCCACTGGGTAGTGAAGGCTAAGAGCTACAATAATTATACTTGAAGAGTAAGATATGTAGCCATCTATTTTGTTTTAATTAATTATTGTTTTTTGTCGATCAATTCTGTACTTTGCCAGGTCTTTTCTCATCAGATTCCTGATGTGTGCATCAAACCCATCACTACAAAGCTTTCTACCAGAACTGAAGATATTTGTCTTGTGTGACCATGCCCACTCAGCCGTGTCTAAATATTTGGAAGGTTTCCAAAGATGGTATAGATGGGCTGGTAAAAACAAAGTTCCATATCTCCTGGCTAACAGTGGCACTTTATTTACTTGAGGTTGCTAAGCAGTCGTCTTTCAGTGGCTTAGTTTTGTCGTTCATCTAGCATATTCTGGGTCCTACATATATAAGTGGGTGATAAGCATCTATTTGGAGAGGGGCTTTTCAAAGATGGTCACCAACATGAAGCAAACTTTCCTCATCCAGGTATGGTTATTACGAAGGAAGTTGACTTTTTCGATGTAATGGCTTCTTTTCTGAGAGAGTTCCATAATCTTGAGGGAATGAGTCAATCTGTGATTGTTTCACTGCAACTTTTTCTGCCTTATGCAGCTCTTCAGCAGTCAAAGGAGTCAGAATGCAATGCTCTTTAGCTAATTTTGTGTTGGTAATGAAGTGGAAAAAAACCCCACACAATGACTCGTTGATATTGAGTTCATGATGAAAACTTCGTTGGATCTGGCAGTGATGAATTCCTTTACATTCATTTGTAAACTATATAAATCCTGTCCAGGTCAGCTTCTTCAATTCTGCATCATTCGGTTACGAGCTCTGCATTTGTGGTCGTTGGCCAGGATTCTTCAGATATGTTCAGAAAATCTGACCCAGCCAACCATCGACAACTGCTGTAGAACTCTGACGCTCTCAGACCTTGAGTACAGTCATCTGCAGGAAACAAGCTACTAGGTACACATCACCACTGTGCTTCACTTGACGAATCTTGAATCTCGGAAACTTTGTTCACAACAAAGGTGTGAAATCTATGACTCTCATTTTTAATGTAGAGTAGTACAGTTTTGGAGACACTCCAGAAAACTGTGTCACTTATGTTGACTATAAACTCTCGTTTGACAGTATCTGTAAGCCTAAGACCAGGAGTTGCAGCTTGAAGTTCATGGATTTTCTGATTCATGAGAACATAAATTGCATTTTATAATGTACTGCCACAAATGCATTTTCAGAAGCATCACCAAAGATATGAAGTTGGACTTTGGAGAGTGGACTAGTTTCGTCGCACAGGCATCTTAATTTTCAAAATCTCCATGCTTCTTCAGGTCACTGAGCCAGTTTTCCCATAATGCTTGTCCATTATGATCAAGGGTGTCGTCCCAGCTCTTCTTCTTGTACCAGAGAGACTGGATTAGACATTTTCTGGAAATGTAAAAGGTGTGAGTAAGCCAAGGGGTTGAAGATTGATGACACTTGGCCTAGGACACCTCGCTTGGACACTGCTGTACTTCGTAAGGAAACGGAAAATCTGAAACAGTCTGTTTCTGTGTTCCAACTAAAAGCAAGCGATCATTCAATGGGCAGGTCATCGAAGTCCAGATCAATGAAGGGGCTTGTCTTTTCCTTGTCTGGAATCTCAGCAAGAACATTTCAAAATAAGCTGTTCCATTTAGTTAGTCTAAATCCATCTTTAGACAATAGAGTACTAGTCAGTTCCTTCTGAAGACGAATGGCAGTCGTATTGATCATCTTTAACTGACTTCAATAGATGTAGGTCATCTATGTAAAACTTCTGTTTTATGGCTTTTTTTCTAGAGAGAACATTGAGTCGTGCCAGTTGCCGTCTGCTGTTTTCTGTAAAACATAATTTGATGTTGTCATAATTTGTGGATGTTGTCCTTCAGTAGCATATTTAGAAAATTAAAAATAAATTAGACTCTTTCTGTCCCTGATGACAAGATGCCGTTGACCAGCGAAAGCTAGGACATTTTATAAAAAATTTTAACAGTAGCTTCAGGCCCCAGTCAAATTTTATTTTTAATTTTATAATTTGATGTACATGGCGACGATGAGGTTCCAAATATCATGACAAGCATTTGATAGACCTCAGACCTGGTTGGTCTTCCTTTATGACTGTGCACTGATGGAACATGGCCTGGATATCAGCTCTGCTTTCTACTTACTCAAGATTGTCTGCATCTTACCAAAACACCAACAAGGTTGTTCAACGGGTCTGGACCTACTGATAAATTATTGTTCAATGACACATTGTCGCATTTTGCCATAACAATTCGAACTTTCCCAGGTTTGGATTAGTGATTGGCTGATGTGGCAGGAACCACTGTTTTTCTTCAGGCTTTTTTTCCTCTTCCTGAAGGAGTACATTTTTTCGTGTATCCCTTCGCTTCGTAGCCTTCAACAGTCTCACAATACTTCTGGGCTAACAGTTTGTCACGTGATAAGATTTACTCTGTTGATTTTAAGCGCTTCTCTACCATCGACAGGATTTGCCGGAAAAATTGTAGGCTTACTAACACATTAGACTGGATTTGCTTAAACTTATGAGAATTAGTTATGGTAAGTCTGAGATTAGGCTGTACTTCAGATGGAAAGTTAATGTTGATTAGGTTGTTAGAGAATTTGTAAAAGAAAACTGCCAGCGTGAAAAGTCTTCAATTTTCTAGGCTGTCCCAATTAAGCTGACTCACGAGCTCAGATCTAGATGTGCTAGCTCTAGGATGGTAATTATTGGTGACAAAAAGTGCAGCATTTTTTTGAACTTGCTCTATCTTGAGGACATCTTTGATTGTGTAAGGACTCCATGATGGAGCAACGTATTCCAAGATCGGATGCACCATTGTGGTTTAGGCCAGCTCTTTAACCTTTTGAGAACATGGCTTAAGGGTCCTGTGCAGGAGTCCAAGAACCTTGTTGGCCTTCGCTGTGACTTTCAAGCAATGCCTGTTCCAGCGAAAGTGGCGAGACATGCGTACACCAAGATAGTCATGTTCATCTGTCGATTCAAGTGGCTGAGAATCCAACAAGTAACTGTGGAGATTACTGTTTCTTTTGTTTGTGATAGATAGGTGCCAGCATTTAGAGGTATTAAATTTCATTTGCCATGAATTCACCCATCTCGTAAGGTGATCAAGGTCTTGCTGGAGGTAGACATGGTCTTCTTTGGTGCGTATCTCCCAACATACGATCGTATCATCAGCAAATAGGCAAATGCTGGAGCTACATCCCTCAGTGATGTCATTAATGTAGACAAGGAACAGGGTAGGACCCAGAACCATTCCCTGGGGAACACCTGATTTTACACGTGCAAGGGATGAATGGGAGCCATCGACAACAACAGATTGGGTCCAGTTAGAAATAAATGCCTCAATCCAACTGAGGGTTTTACCCCCTATGCCACAATGCTGTAACTTGTAAGTAAGCTTGGGGTGAGACACTTTATCAAAGTGAATTGGAGTGATAAGAAGAGAAGATTAACTGGAAAGACAAAAGTTTGTACCAAAATAATTAATGTTAAGATATTGGAGATAGCAGATATTGGACCTCTTAGTTGGGATGTGATGAAAAGAAAATCATGTTAGTTTATTTGACACAAGTTGAGAAAGGGAAAAAAATCATAAAATTTTGTGGACTTAAAGACCTAAAGAAAAAGAAATATATAGGACCACTAAAACTGACAGACTGTTGAAAAAGAATGCAATGGAGTGGGATGGAAGTTCTGGTCCTCAGTGGTGAATTTACTAGCAGAACACAGGTTGAAATGGTAATCTTCAGTTGAGACCTTATAAATGTGCAGCATAGTTCAAATGGAATAGTATAATTATAATACTTGAAGTCACAAAAAAGCTGCATATGCAGTACAAAAAATAAAGCCAAATATTGAAAAATGTACAACTTTCATAAAATAAATTTAATGCAACAGCTACAAACACATGTACAGAAACTGCAGTTTCAGTATCATAATATAAAAATTATGAATTATTGAAATTAGCTCAAAGAACTGTGGCATTGTTCAAACAAACATTAATTGATCTAAATCACGTGATCGACTTTGACCAATCTTGCACATGATTATCAACAGGATCAAACAAAGGTTACATACTAACAGCTAACACTGGGCTCATTCATGCACTTTGTGTTCTGTTAATTAAGTTTCTCTTTTCCTTTCCAGGTCTATTATTTTACAAGCGCACTTACCGAGAGAATTTAAACATTCAAATCATACAGTATTATGTAAGTTAAGTTCAGAAACTTACAGCAATAAACTTGGCAACAGGAATCTTTCCTGAGCTGTTCTCAAAAACCTTGTACAGTCGCTCCTCCAACTCAAAACTTCCAATTAGCCCTGCAATTTGATCAGTTTTTTCATCATGTGGAATGGAACTGCAATATGTCCTAGTTAACAGAAGAACAATATTATTAGAACCAATTTCTCTAACTTCTTATCTGTAATTTCTGCTTAAAAATGATTAATAATTGCTACAGCCTATGAATCACACTATAAAGTTACATGTGAATTCAAGGATAATGGAAAGATACAAAATTAGTTTAACGAAGGTTAATTTGGCAGTGCTTTAGCTTCTTAAAGTGCATTTACATGGAGGTAAGATTATCCTCTTAGAGTTAGCCGGATGTAAAAACCCTTCTGGGAGAAGCAAAATACAATGTATTTTTTCCTTTTAAACATGTAAATTAAGGTTGAAACATCTGACTTTATGTACAGTGTACACTATCACTAGCAAGGCAATCCTTTCAGATGGATTGTTCTAATGATTTTTTTGCATAAAAACAAATTTATTTTGCTTAATTGCTGAATTTTTAATTGAGGAAACTAATATTGTATAAAACCTTTGATTTTTTTGTCTTTAGTTATCTATTTGGTTGCTATTACAACTATAATTATACTCTCAGAGTCAGAGTTATTGTTGCATGAGGTTTGGCCAAACATTATTCACTGACAATAAATTAACAATGGAAAACAACAAAAACATTTATTATTTTTTAGTAAATGCAACCCAGGCACTAAATTTGTATAACTTGACAATAGTTTTCATTTCTTCAAAAGGAAGTAAAAAATCAAAGAGTTAAAGACATTTCAAACCATCAGTAAAAATTATAACTTACAACAACAACGACAATAATAATATTGAATAATAATTTAAAGAAAATATAAATTAAAATTATAATGAGGTATTAGGTATTATAACTTTACAGTATCTGTACTTAAGATTTCAGTTCATAAAAGTATTCCCCTCTTTTAAGCTCTCCTACGCTCTTAAGCCCTCCTCCTGTCCTATGTATGCCTCCTTCTCTTTTAACCCCCCCCCCCCCTCCCTCACCTCCTCCAATAAGCCTTCATCCCCTCAAGAGGACCAGAAATACTTAGCTTTGGGGCTTAACAGAGCCTTTATATAATTTGAGCCTTTAGTTTAATTTCCCTAATTTGAGAGAATGGGTCTAGAGTTTAATTTCCTGAGGAGATTATTGGAAGTTATCGGAGTAAAAATAGCATCTTCTCATTAGCAGTATATAATTTTATGTACTTTTATTTAGACTTGGAGTGTTGATCTGGCTGCAAACTGAACCAAAGCTTTCCACACGGTAAGCTTGTATCTAGCCAACTTATAGGCTAACAAGATGATGTCAAAACAAACTTTCAAAAAATCTCTTTTTCTTAGATTTAGGCAATTTAATAAATCTGTTAATTGGTTAACTGTTGAGTCATTTATTGAAAAGAGAAACATACAGTAAACTGTAATGCAATGATCTAATTATATTACTCTGTTAAAAGACTGTGATTTTAAATTGCCATCATGTTAATATTACAACAGTTTTAAAACTAAACATGTTTCCGCAAGTCCCTTGCTATCGTCAGTTGTGAACAACAAAGCTATTTGGAAGTAAATTATATTCTTATCTAAAAATGCTAATTACATGGTGTTATGGGAGCATTTACAAATTAAAATAATTTAAAATTAACATGTTAACTTGTTGATTTAACATAGGCTAGTCCCAAGGGATACTTTGTATAACACCTCTTTAATTTAGCAAAGTGCTCCCGTACATGTGTGGAAAAGTGTCAGTTGGCATCACTGATATACTGTAACTGGCATATAATTCACTTCCAAACAGCTTCATAGTTCACTATTGATGATGGCAAGAGACTTCCTGAAACATATATGTTTAGTTTTAAAACTGTTGTAATTTTTTTGAGATTTGCTATAAATCTAGTAATATCTAGACCTTTTAGAATCATGTTAATATTTTTAGCAAGTTGTGTTGATACTCTATGTGGACTAATGTAACTGAACCATGTAATCATTTAATATGACCCGTGACATCTTGCAATTTTACTTAGAGAAATACTTCAGATTTACTATGCACCCATTGAATTGAATGTATAATACATAAATATATACATAATCTAAGTATCATAAGCTGAATATCATATCAAGCTAAGAAAGAGTGACTGATATTTTGGATGTCAGTTAACGTTATGTTTCTCACTAAATGTCATACTTTTACTCCGAGGCAAGACTAAAGCTAACATCTCAAATATCAGTTCATTTTCCTTTTCTCACAATTTGGTTAACATTATAATTTTATACAACATTTATATTATTATTAATAATATAGATAGAACTCTAATTTGTACACTCATTTTGGAGTATAAAACATAGAAAAAGCACGTTAATTTGTTTAATTGCTTTTGGCATGCAGAATCTATAAAATTATTATAAAACAAATGAAGAAACCTAAGCTCCGTAATAGACTGTAACAAAACACAAAGAGCATTTCACAACATGAGGGAAATGTAGAAAACATGAGCCAAATTGTTTGTCACACAATCTTTAAATTAAATTTAGTAGTACACTGGTAAAATAAAAATAGCTATAAACAAATATATATTAATCCTATCTTAATTCTAACATATCAGAAAGCTAAGTATTATAATGGCAAGTTAAATAAGATTAATTTACATATGCCATACGGTAAGCTACAGAATTCACATTGTTTTAACTTAATTTGAAATTGTATCTAAAAATATTTTTAAGTGACTGGGTTACTTTAAGGCCGATCGTGTTACACGAGGCAATTTTTCCAGCAACTTACAACGCAATCCCATTGCGTAGCAAGTTGCTGACAAAAATTGCGC
>JANCMA020248331.1:0-12676 GCA_024336925.2 Zoanthus solanderi | reverse complement strand
TGTTCCCAAATTACAACAACTCCGAGACCGCGTTTGTAAAGCTTTCGACTTTTAAACAGGTACAGATGAAGATATATATATATATATATATATATATATATACATACATACATAGCAGTATAACTTTACAACTTGAAAAGTATTAAATCACTGTTTCATGCAACCATTACACAGGTGAACTGGCCAGGGATGCTTTCAAAGAGGCCATAAATGATTACCACAAATATACATGCATTCGTTTTATCCCGAAAACGGTGCGAAAAGATTATATATACATAGTAAGCGAAAAAGGGTAAGTACATACGTAAAATATTGCTAGAACATGGAAAATAATAATAATAACAGAAGATTCGTGGGAAATTTTTCATAAAGAATGACCGACTCTTCCATTTACGCCACTATAGATTTAACTGTTGCTAATTTACGAAAAACATGTACTTTCAATAACTAGTCAAGCTGAAGCTAAGTTACATCATTGTTCTCTAAACTAAACACAAAATACCAAAAAACAAAACAATTGAAACCATCCCCAATCATCGTCACAACAATTGACAACATAATCATCAGCAAACTATACTGAGATACAAGCAGTATTAAAAATAAAACAAAGGAATAAAAACTAAAAGAAATTTTAAAAAACAAGTAATGTAGCAGACAAATACAAGTTTATCATTAGGAAGTTACTAGGTAATTTAAGGGTTATTGATAAGATATGATGATGGCTTTGTGTCTTTAAACCAACTGCCCTTTACAGTTGAGTAGATTAGGGTAAACTGTGAAGTGTAGTAGAGTAGTGTAGTGTAGTGTAGTGTATATTTGGTGTTGGGTAGAGTGGACTGGGTAGAGTAAAGTAGTACAAAGTAGAGTAGTGTGGAGTAGAATGGAGTAAAGTAGGCTGACAGAGTCTACTGACAAAGTACGGTAGTGTATATACGGAAGAGTAGAGCAGAACAGAGTAAAATAGTGTAGGTTAGGGTACAGTTGATCAAGGTAGAGCAGTATAGGGAAGAGAAGCAGGTAGAATAGAGTAGTGAAAAGTAGAGTAGTATAGGAATAGAGTAAAGTAGAGTGGAGTAGCGAAGAGAAAAAATAGTAGAAAAGAATTGGTTATTCAAGATGTCTAATCTCGAACAGCTGTTAATGAAAGGAGTTTACATATGCGAAAGTCAGAAATTAGGATTTCGACACCATTTTGCGTATAATTTGAAGTAAATGCGCAAGAAGTGAAAATAGATACAAAATCTATATGCGTGACGTCGAATGTCCGGAGATCTGCGCTATGAAAAAAAGAGGACAGACTGTAAGGAAAGAAAATCGACAAGAATAGAACTGAATTTAACAGAAACAGAATAGCTAGGACGAAGAAAAATGCTCCTTTCAGGAACTTAAAAAGACGTTCTAACAGTTACGAGTGTAAGAAAACAAAAATCTCTCTCTTTTTTAGATGTTTCTCAACCATTGGTCGCAGTGGAAGCTGGCAAAAACTCTCTTGAGGGCCAGGATGCGAACGGAAGGGTACTGCAATACATGAGATTATGCACGCTCTTGGTTTCTTTCACGAGCAGTCCAGACTAGACAGAGATGAGTACATAACTATCAACTGGGATAACATTAAAACAGGTAATAGAGTGTCACAATCAAAAAAACATGTCAGTCAGTTCTATTTGTGAACATTTGCTGTGTTTTAGTCCATCCGGAGAAGGTTCATTGTTCTAATCAGTATTACTAGTGCCAGGAAAAACAAAATGATTTGAAGAAACCGTTTTAACCCTAGCTTTTAGACTGCTACCCATAAGACAAGTTAAGAATTAAATACTGCGAAGAATTCACAGTAAATGACTATGTAACAGATTGACTGGAAGGCTATACTAGTAATAGGTAAAAGTGTATCTAAAACAGCATAAACGATTATCTTTTAAAAATAAAGATTTAGAAAAATTTTTACTAAATAACTAAGGATCTAGTACAAAAAACAATCTATACCCGCACGATCAGTTTTAAAACAGCTTATCCGTTTCCCATAGGTAAGAAGTTTAATTTCCAAAAGTATTCTCACGGACAAGCCGATACTCTTGGAGAGCGTTACGATTACGGCTCAATTATGCACTATCCGGCGTACGCTTTCTCCTCTAACTACAAGCCAACCATAGTGAAAAAGAAAGCTGGACCTGCTATTGGGCAACGGAAACAACTGAGTGTAACAGATATTAGACAGGTGCGACACTGAGTATATCGACGTTATATGAACGCTCGTCACGGTTATGTACGATATTGTACTAGTTGTAGCTATTTAAAAACCCTATCAGGTCTTAAGAGGATAAGAAAGCCTGAAAGTGTTTTACATCAGGCTGCTCTTTCGCAAATGCTCAAAATACATTCAGGCATAATCGCGATGATCTTTTGCATAGTCGTTGCTAACACAGCGGTAGAAACTCATTCTCAATACTAAATAATTATGTTTAAGGATGCTTGTTTATCTTACGGCGGTCGCCTTCGAAACTAATAATAAGATAGAGAGGTTTTGATTTAAGTAGCATCTATAAATACTTTAGAATTTGCTTTGTCGTTGAAACCTAACCTGGATGCAAATCGTGGTAATTCGCATTTAGATTAACAAGTTGTATAAATGTACGGGAGGAAATACAAGCCCAGCAGCACAGCACACAACATCTACAAAATCTACAATTAGACCAACAACAAAGCCAACAACAAAGTCAACAACAAAGCCAACAACAAAGCGGCCAGTAGCGGAAACTAAAGGTACGTCGTCGTCATTGTATAAAAAATAAAATGAGAGCTAAATAGTGTTAGGTGTCACGGGGAGAGAAAGAAGCTAGGATAAGGATACATGAGAAACTGATTTTATAGCCAAAGTTGAACATTTTCAAAATGCTTTTACCACAAAGGCAATGCAAACTTTAAAGTAATCACTGGAATATAAACCAAAACACCCAAGATTATCCCTTAAATTTATCATAATAGTGGTAACAACTTTATCACCAGGACCACCAACAATGTTATCATGCAATATTGATATGATAGTGTATCTTCCATGTCCTTACGAAGTTTTATTCTATGATCCCGTAGCCGTAGCAAAGTGTTACGATTCAACATCTCGATGCATTTACTACGCTTACTATGGATACTGTCGCAGCTATAAGTATGGTAACTTACTGAAAAGGTATTGCCCAAGAAGCTGTGGATACTGCCGTAAGTATATATGCAGTAAGTCAAATTAATATTCAATCTTCGTTCACTGTACAAAATCCACGCACAAATGAGCGATCACATGATTTTGCATTACGTAGCGACATCGTCACAACCGTGCTGTAATTTCAACTAAACGCCGTGACAGCGCTAACTGGGCTACCTGTGCATATGAGCGCATGCGCAAGCTATGAATGAGTATCGTGAGGGTGAAATGTCGACGGAAGTGGAGCGTAGACCCAAATTTGTGGACGGAAATTCTGGACCGTATTTATGGATAAATTCAAAGATCAAAGCAGAATTTCGCAGCCTCTGAAAATCGCAATATATTGTGAGTTATTTTCTAAAAATAAATTATTGCCCATTACATGAATGAGGTGGCACTAAGAACCCTTTGATTACAATTTATGAGAAGTTTGTCGCTGGTCACTCATGTTGACAAAAACCGAATGACAAAATTTCTTATTTTTTGAGCTAGTTGCTGAGACTTATCAAAACAGTCATTTATTTATTAATGGTGTTCTTCAGAGGTATCTAATAACTAGCAGATGTTCTGGATAAACAACACAAAATTCGAAAGTATCATTATTATAACAATAACTTGAAATTACACACTCTCAACTAGCAACAAAAAATATTTAAAATATGTTCTAAAATATAAAAATCCCTCAACAGTATAATGCATCGAAACAGTCGTAAAAAGAGGTTGTGTAGAATAATATTATCAAAGTTGTAAAGTCAAATCCATTTCAGCAATAGTTATCAAGTTATGGCATTGAATTCCTCTGTCGAAAGTTCGAAGTTTCAAATTCACATTTTTTTATCATTATTTAACGTTATTTAACATTGATTTCGCTACAAATGCTGTTAATGTCAGCCATGCCTATCAATCACAATGGAGTCGGAAACCACGAGAAGGTTTGTTTGAGACACGCAAAGGTTTTGTCAGAAATAATTTCGGCAACGTTATCAATATAACAGCAACTAACGCTGTTGTTTCCCCAGGTAGCCCAGTGATAACGCATAATTTTACGTAATTTCAATGTGCTTTTAGAAATGGCCTAGTCTTCAAGATTTGAAGAAGATTCAGTGATCATATATATCTCAATCCCAAACTGAAGGGCAAAGATATGAACAAGGTGGGGTGTTTCTTATTTTACTGAAAGGAAGCCTTTTACATTATTAATGGTGCAAATTTGCGTTCAATTTATATAACGCTGCTATGAACAGGTTTATCGCCGACTGTATTTTCCAGTTACTATAGCGTCAAAGTTATGTAAATTTTAAGCTCTATTAATGTGCAGCTCTTTTGTGATTTGTTTTTTTCTATTGAGCAACGCCACCATAACTAAATTCTTAATTGTTGAAATCATGCTTCAAGTTCATAAAATCTGGTATGAATTGCGCACTTTCAAATGCAGTGAGCTCAGATCGAATATTTAAAAGTTGAGACGGAATGTTGCAGTTCGTGTTTTGTTTAAAATTGACGTACTTGCTAGTCACACAATGAACTAGAAATTGTCAATACTTCAGTATTTCAAATTTTTCATTGTGTGGCTAGCGCATGCAAACAAAACACTGACGACAGTCTCTTACCCTTAAACAAAAGTTCGTCTTTACTTATGCAATTCGCTAAAAATAAAATGTGTAATTGCCTTGTATTGTTAATTCACACGTCATTTGTAAATATGCGTCATACTGTATAGTATACCTAAAAGGTAATTAAAGGCTGCCTTCAAGCAGAGATGATAAACCTATAAAAGGGGATAGAAATAAATAAATATTCAGCCTATTTTTTAATTAATATTCAATTGTTTATGAAATGTCATTACCAGTTATTTCCTTTTATTTTCTTTAAGTTTAATTTAGAACAAATTTGATAGCAAAATTCCAAAGTTTGGTGTCAAAAGGATCTATAGTTAACGATTCATAGCTGTTTTAAGATACACTCTCTTACCCTTCACCTCTCTTGGTACTAGTTTATGCTAGATTATCTTTTCAAACATACCCTAAAAGTATTGCACTTTTACTCAGTATCATTTTTATCGATTTGTATATAATTTTATTTATTTGTTAATATTTTTTATAATTTCGAGGGTTTGTAAAGCAAAGAGTTCATTTTCTCGGCCAAAATAACTAAATCATACCTACATAGAAAAGCCCTATATATATAATATGATATACAAAGGGGAAAGTGTTGAACCGGATATAGGCATATATATCTAACTAAAGATGAAGCATAGTAGAAATTGATGTGCTATACGCAAGAAATTCTTTACAAAGTCTGCCCATGGTAAAACATTATGCGTGATAAATATTGTACAACGCATTTATGAAATTAGAAACGACACTTGATTCTTTTTCTATATGTATGCATTTTTATCAAGTCGCGGCCTAAACCAAAAAGAACAAAATCAAAACACCGTAAACAAATAGCGCGTTTTCATCGGCTTCATAAACAAATTTACAAACTGCGGCAACTTCAAAATGAGTTTGTGTTTATTTATCAGCAGTTAGACTTATTAAAAAAGTGTAGTCATCATAGAAAACACAAAAATCTCGACAACCAGCAATCTTTCTAACTTGCCTTTATATATATAGTGAACGTAATGTGCCTAACAAACCTTGAACTGTCAGCAGATTTCCAGAAAAAAAAAAAAAAATAATAAATTGTTTGTCATTCTTTTCAAACTCAAAGGGAACACTATTCAATTTGTTAGTCATTTTTTTTGTTGCTGCCGAATAAAAAAAAATAAACAGTTAGTCTTAATAAGAAAATTAAGCAAATCAAACTGATTTGATTTGTAAAAAGCGAGTGTAATGTTCGAAGATTATATTCAGATCATAGACATAATAATGACTTGCTATACCTTCCAGCTACTTAGCATGAAAACATTTATAAACATTAAAATCTTTGGACATTAATCTTTATTATATGGTTGTCGTGTTTTTTTAGATATTGGTAAATATTCTGACATGTTTTTAGTTTTGTTTTTTGTTTTTTTTTTCAACTCGGTTTAGCAAAGTTAAGGTTATATATAACTATTGTCTACCGAATATCTGAATTTTTTCCTCTTTGGCTTTAGTTCCTAACTGAAGATCAATGAAGCAGTATGTTTGTGTGTTTTTGTCAGTGGAGTCTTGTAGAGCAAGTTCAGTGACCCTGCAGTATGAATAGAAAATTTTCTCGGAGTATCATCACAATAATTGTTAGAAGCGCGTCGCGAATTAAGACCAAAATACAATAACACTCTTTAATTATTGGCTGCAAAAATACAAGCTTCCATTGTTCATTCAATCAACTCAGCAAACAGCTTTTGCATCGATGAGCGATGTCCATGAATCATTAATAACTTCAGGCAAATTTCCATTTGCCTTTGGTCTTTCAGCATTAGCTATAAACGGTCATAAGTTGACTCGCAAAAATTACATATTTAACCAAGTACAAGTTGGCATACAACTGCTAACACTTCGTGATCTCTGTTAACCACGTCGTTGGAAAAATCGAGAAGAACTGAAAAGTCAGTCTTTGTTTGGCAGTTTTGCAAATCTGTGCAGTGAATATTCTCCTCTTAGCAATATTTCTATATATATATATATATATGTGATAGGAACAGAATAAGAACTGAAAGTGGAGCTGATGCAGTGTTATTTTGTTAACAGATGACATAATGCAACGGTATGCATTTTTGTCAAAATCAGAAGTTCTTCAAGAAGTCCAGCTTTGAAGGTAAACTTTGTCCTTGATACGTGAGGTGGACAGGTGCAGGGTTCGCTTAATTTCTTACTGGAAATGTTAGATTAGTGATTGGTTTTGAGAATAAGGGTTTACGACTGTTTCTCAACTTAACGCACAGTAGACTTTTTAAAAATGTTTAATTCAAGAATAATTCAATTTGTTCTGTGATTCGCCCTATAGTTTAAGCCAATTTACACTGAATATTAGAACAAATTGTTGACGAAATTAGAGTCATCATTCAATAAAGAGCTTTGTTTTTTTATCTAACAGCTACAAACTGAAGTTTGGAGATTTGAACAGCGGGACAAAATATTTTGTAGATAAAAATGTCAGTTTTTCATGGAACAAAAAACTAAATGATCCGTTTAGTTATATATACTTGCTTTGTCGCAACTGAAATATTAGCAAGACCAAATTATTAATAAACCACACAAAAACTATATTGTTATCAATGGCCAATTATTCAAAACAGTCTGAAAATGAAGTTTACGTTTTTCTTTAATCTGAATTTTCCCTTTTTTCAAAACTTTTAATTTCTTTCGTGTATTAAACTTGACGAGTCTTGTTTGATGAGTCAAAAACACTTACCTTATTTGGATTCTGGATAAATGCTTCTGGCCAACACTTTTGTCCTAGCATCTGGTTCGCTGAAATTATTCTTAATGCTTCTAAGTATAGTCAAAGCAAAAACAATAAAAAGTGTTTGGGTAAATTATTCATCAGCGACAAGGAATGTTCCAGCAGATTTATTCCAGAAACGGTTTAAAACAGATACCGCAAAGGATGAAAAGGACTGTAAATTATAAGCTATGACCCTCCTTAGAGTTACGCAAAAGTTGAACGAATTGGTTTTATTCATTCCATTATCGACGATTATCAGTTTATTCATAAATAACATAATTTTATTGTCCTGCTTTTGATCTTTGCTTGGCTTTGCTAATTCATAGATCTCAATTTACTTATTGTTCGTTATCCCTTTTATTAACATCAAAATGTGTTAATGTTAAAAGGAAGTATTCTTCTTTAGCCAAGTTCAGGCGGAAATGAAGGTTATTTTAGTAAGAGGTCTCTGAGACCTGTACACACTATATACAGTAAGCATTGCAAGTAAGGAAGCGCGCATTATCAGAACAAAGTTAATTTGGTAAGATTGTTGCAATTTTGGCCACTGATTATACGGCTCAGAATTTTAAAATTAATTTACTATATCTTAACTTTGAAGGAAAATTTTATAATCAGCGACATTATTCGGTCGGCATAAATGATTTTTCACTTAACTTTCCGAAAACCTTTTAATTAATTTCCCTTTTTTTCATATGCTATTTCTGAATTGCTATTGTACCTGTACAATTGCCTAACCTTGCATACTCTAAAACTGGATGGGCGTAAACGAGTCTGATTATTTACTTCAGCGCAAAATATTTCAGTTGCTAATTTTTGTCAATACTATACTTTGTTTCTAGTACGAGCCACATAGCCCATCAGTTTCAGTATAGTACTGTTAGTGAGTTACATGTCAGTGGCTTACCGGCAACCAGCAGACCAGCAAGTAAGTTCTTTTCAGTCTTTTTTTTATAACAGTAAGGTGAAACGAACAAGCTTCAGGGCAGTAGTTAAATTAAAACAAGATAAATACTTGTGTTTAAATGTTTTTTTTCTTTAATTTTCAAAAGACAAAATCCAAAATAAATGAAAGTTTTGTACCTAAAATTAAAAACTGGATCTGCCTGTGTAGGTTTTTTTCTTCAAACCGGCCGAACAGAATTTAGATCGCGTAAGAAAGAATGGCAATTGGAGGCACTCGTGATCAGTTTTGAGCTCTCATTTACTGAAACTAAATCCTAGGTGACCTATAGAGAAATCGATTGTCTCTGGTATTTTTTGTGTCAAGGACACTAGTCCATCGCTAGTTTGTGCCAAGCAAAAACTGGTGTTCATGGCGCTGATATGACGACCTGGTAAAAATGATATAAGTTGAACGGGAACTGAAAAAATTACGGTCACAAAAATGTTGAAATTTCGGAAGAGCAGAAGTTTGAGCTCGTGACCTTGTGCCGGGATGGCGGGGCAGAGAGTTCTTGCCAACTGTGCGAGACGTGATATAACATTTTTCAATTGAAAGTATTAGCAAGATAGGAATCTATAGATCTATGAATGTTTTTCCATTAGAGTAATCTAATAACATAGAATTTAGGAATATCTAGGGCTAGACATGATAGGCAGTTTAGAGGAATGTTTTGTGGTTTTAAAAATCATACGGTATAGTTTATAGAACTTTTCCTTAATTTTGTTATAGGTTTTGCACAAATTTTGCTTTTTATTCCTTGTTTAGATACCTTTTTTTATTTATCTGTGAATATCGACTCAGTGTTAATAACAAACATGAACGCTCAATTATGGCCATTATAATAGCAATTGTAATATTCAGTTATGATGATAAATAACAAAAATATGAAATGATTAGTAACAATGATAATAATAATAATAATAATAATAGTTATGATAATAAAAAAAAAAGCTTGAAGAAGTGCGAAAGGGAGACGCTGAAAATAGCCCACAGTGATAAATGTGAGCTTTTAGAGAGAAAACACCCTTGCTATGAGATCAAACAGTGCAACACCGTAATTGACGTTTGGGGCGGATGGATGCAAGAGAACATGATGTTCCAAAAAGATTACAGAAAGCTATGATCTCCGGTTTTTTCAATATTGGTAGAAAATTTCAATCTGAATCTTGCGTTAAGATCTAAAAGACTGTAATGTATATTTAGAATATAAGAACCGTTTGTTTTTTTTAAATTTGATGTATTTTCAATGATTCTAAGGATGAAAATTGATGTTCACACTGCCTCAGTCAATATTTTACCTTGAATGGGTACGGGCCTGATAGCTCAATTAGAATCGTACAGAAATCACAAAACAGAAACACCCCAGGTTGTCAATAAAATTACTCGGCAGTCTCTTGGGAAGTAAGTTGAAAAGATAGGAGAACTCAGCCAGTAGCTGAAGTGTTTCACACGTTGACGAGAGTGTTGGTAAGGTTGGTGGAATAAATAAACATCGTCATTTTGTCAATAAAAGCCGGGAATCGATCCTGAAAATTCAGTTCGCTTGCTATATTCACAAACAAACAAAAAACATTTCCAATCATTGTAAATCCTTTATTGAATAAATCTAGCAAAGGGTTCAATTCCATTTTGAAAAAATAAAAAAACAAAAAAACAAAAAAAAAAAACAAAAATCGCAATGTGCTGCACTTGTACACAAAAAAACCCAAAACCAAACTTGCTTGAAAGGCGCGAAAATTTTGACGTGCGTCGGTGAGTGGGTCGAAAAGCCCGCCAAATTACTAGGCGACTTTAGCGAGAGTGAAAAAATATATTTTGACTCATATATCCATTGACTAATTTTTAAAATCTGGTTTCTAGTTTCTTTTCTACTGCATACGGTGTTTGCGTATTCTTCCCTCAATCAACGATAGGCTTTACAATGGACAGAAAAGACATACAAGAAATATCCGGGAGCGTTGCTTGCTAAAATCATTAACAACACGTGTGTTGTTGCGAACTAATAATTGTTTTAGTTTCAGTAACAATTTCGATAATTTTTTGTTTTACCGCTTTAATTTTTGTTTAACAGAACCAATAGATAATCAGTGAACAACTCGGAAACAACTCAAAATTCTCATCAGTAAGTCCATTTTCCTCTTTTTTCTTTTAAAGTGAAACATTAAACTTCTTTGATGATCGATGGTAACAGACTGCGGTCGACACCGTATGTTAATAATGCATCGTTTTTGTTATTTAATTTTAAACAAACACATGCAAATTATTCTAAAATTAGAACATTTTTATAGTATATATTTAAAAGAAAATGGATTTCACTTTATTTTAAAAGGAAATCCTCAGGGATTTAGGAGTAATAGACACTATAAAACATGATATTATAAAATTCATATTTATCTGTCTTGCTTGCTTTGAAAAAAAAAAAACTGAGAAAATTAAACACTTTTTCAACACTGTGAAAAAAAAGAACGAGTTCAGAATTGTAACTAGTTCCTATTATTATCCCAAAGCGTTCAAAATGTTCACTTTCTCTGAAAATGTCAGCAACCAACAGAAAGATATTGCTCTTTAGCCACTAGGAACGTTAGCGGTTTTGTTTTCTAATTCCTGTGAGAATAAATTAACTTACATCTGATACGAAAAATTTCAGTTTCTTGAAATATTTATTCAAACAATGGAACTGTTTACAGAGTGTGTTGTATATTTACTTCCCGTGCGGAACTCGATTTCTTAAAGTGACGGATTTTGCTTTTCGTTTCCGCGGGAAAGTCTCATTATGGTTTGTGGCGGTTTCGGCGGTGTTTCACAACGACAGATGGAGAAAAGCTTTTCAAAGTAAAGTGATGAATAGGCCTAAAATATACATTGAAACAAGATAACAGAAATTAATTTTAAGGTGATCTTTTTATTTCACTATCTTGTGTTGAGAGGAAGGTTTAATTTCCCCGTAAAGGTAAGGAAACTTTTATAGTTGTATGCTGTTACTTCAAAACAAATTCGCGGGGGAGAAAAGCGGGACATTCATCAATTCTTTATTGCTGCAGCCAGTTCGAAAACTTCCAATATTCCATTGTTAAAGTAAAAAGGATCATGATTTTGATTTATTTATTGAATTATGTAAAGACATTTTTCCATTTCCAAATGTTAATAGAAAATATTTAGTGCTTTATTTCACAGTTACACTTCGACATTTCTTTTCAATATTCCATCTCTTCATTTCTTGCGCCTTATTGTCATCCTTATAAATTCTAATTAATTTTCTATGTGGGAAATAAATCTTCTAGTATAATAATTTAAAAAGTTTACAGCGCGCTTTCGCTGCCGAGCATCAAATTGTAATTTATTAAATGGAAAGTTACAAAGGGATTATAAAATTGGTCTAGCGGTGATTACAGCATGTATTATTCGCAGCCTTTTGATACACGTTAGATTGTACTAGCATTTAGTATGCCGTGAATCATACTAAGCCATTATTTAGCAATTTTTAATAAATACCTTTTTTGGCCTCCAATATTATATTTTGGAGCAATAATTCAGTAAGATGTTTAGCTCTCTTTGCCAAAAAAATGTGTAAGTATTTTACTATTGTAGATGTTAATAGAATTTTTTTTAATGACAGACTTCATCTGATTTCCTTACTTATAAATTGATTTGCTCATCTTTCATTCATGAAATTTAAATATTAGATATATGTGAGTTCATTTATATGTTGGCCTCACATTGCAGCGAGGACTGGCTTATTATTAATAATGAAAAATAAATATATATGATCATTTTTTAGGTTCAAATGTTTGATCATCGTCTGAACTAGTACAATATGCGCAAGCTATCGTCCTAGTAAATATTTTTATGTGTTTGTAATGTTTTTATATAGTAACCTGTCAGTAGCGTTCAATTTTAGCCCGATTCACACTACGGCTTTTAAAAACTAAACTAGATATGAATTGGGTTAAAACTAACCCGGATTAATTATTGACTTGTGACCATTGCTAACCTAGGCTAGACCTAGGTTGAATCCAACCCATCGTCAAAGGTATAGGCTGACATTTGCAGGTCGATACGTGGGTTAATTAGCTTTGAAGAAATACTGTAGTAGTAGTAGTAGTAGTAGTAGTAGTAGTAGTAGTAGTAGTAATAGTAGTAGTAGTAGTAGTAGTAGTAGTAGT
>JANCMA020248227.1:0-12676 GCA_024336925.2 Zoanthus solanderi | reverse complement strand
TTACTTGCTAGACTGCGTTTTGCGTCTCAAGACGAAAAAAAAAAAAATAATAATAACGAAGCCCAAATTATAACTCGTGTTCCACAGGAAGCCCGAGTAATAAACCTTGAATAAACCTTGAAACCAAAAAATTCAAGAGAACAATTGATATTAATTTGTGGATGAATGTATATGACCAGAGTTCAGATTTGCTCTGGCCACAGAATGGATTTGTCTTTTGCTATTTCAGGGTCAAAATCACCTAAATGATAATTGACAACTGGTTCCCTCCTGCTAGTTGGTATGTTGTAGAAAAGGGATTTTGCATGGGACTAACAGCACGTTTGTATTGTAAGTTGTTATTGAATACTAAAAAATCACTATCTACTTTTTACAGTGCACCCCATGTAGAGAGGGAACTGGGTGGATGAGAAAGATTATGGACAGATTTGGTAAGAATCAAATGGAAGAATGTTTTTTAACAACACTTAAAATATATTAGTAAATAATCAATCTCTTTGGAATCATTTCAGTTGAAGGAAATGCCAAACCGGACGAAATTGACATGTTGTGGGTAAGAGAAATTATCTGCTCAAATATAATTTTAAGTGTCCAATACTCTTCGATATAAGAGGCTTGGTATTTTGTTGTTATGTGTAGTAAAGGCAAATCGAATTTGCGGCAATGTGTATTGTTGTCAGTTTATGAATTCTGTTTATTTGAACAGTTTTACAAGTAGTTAAATTTTACACCGTTGGGAATTGAGAAAGAATTTTAAAAAACTCTCTCGCCATTTTAATTTTTCTAATCATTCTATGTCTGACTTTGTAGCATTTGGTCTTTTTGTCATAAACGGCGGTAACGATTGTCGCAAGACTAAAGAAATGCGACTAATTCACGCTTTGGACACTCTTAATCCCCACGGGATAAATGACCTTCTGCTGTCCCGGAACCTTATTGTCTTTTAAACATTTTTTTCTCACACATGTCTATCCTTTTATTTCCTTTTGTTTTTTACATACCTCTCTCATTGCGTTATCTTGCTTTACATCGCTATATAAACATCTCTTTATTTGTAACCCATACAATCACTGCGACGAACGACTATAGTCCGAAACGTCAGTTTTTTTAAATTCTTTCTCATTCACTACGGGGTAAAATTGAACTACTTGTAAAACTGTTTCTATAGAAACACTGACGCAGCATTCCATATATGACATCATTATTGGAATATAGTTCCACGACAAGCTTTCCATTGGGTTGCTACAGTGTATGTAACTCATATAGTCTAACGGCTGGCTTGAAAAATACATTGGGCTGACGTTCTACCCAGTGAGCGTCAAAGCTCTTAAAGGAATGAAGTTTATATTGATTCAAAAGTTTGGAAAGTTTTGTTTAAAGTTATGGATTGCATCTTTTAAACGCTAACGCGAGAGTTGTATTGAACTTGTGATGAATATAATTAACTTTACCTTATAACTCAATCATTGAAGAAAGTGCCTAGAGAAACATATGTTTGTTATTTTTTTAAATCCTTGGAAATATTGCTTCATACCGTCAAAATGCTTTGCATCTGTGTAATTGAGACATTACTGTAACGTTTATTCTGTAGGAACTCAGTAAACAGATTGAGGGTCACACAATCTGCGCTCTTGGTGACGGCGCTGCCTGGCCTGTTCAGGTGTGTATGAAGCTTTAACGTGGCCATAACCTTTTCTTTTTATCAAAAAGTACATATATTTTTAAAAGGATATCCCCGAATTTTTTTTTTGTTTGTTTTTGATTTGAACAAAAAATGAAGTTTTTATGAAGTTTTTTAATTAATAAAAGTAGCGTCATTTTAGCTCACCAATTGCCATGAAATTTGACGTACATTAAGGAGCCTTGCTTCTTGTAATGCATTTATAAATTTCTGAAGAAATGTTGCAAGTGCTTAGTTCTTCCGATCTTCCTTAGAAGGAGAAAGAAATAGATTGACTTTTTTCTTAATACAGTCAGCGGAAAAGGTTGACCAAATAAATAAATGTAGAGTTTTATTGATTTTCAAAATTCGTAAAAAATTTGCGTTTTATTCAAACCAAAAAAATATTTCGGGGATGTCTTTTTAAGAATATGTACTTTTTAATAAAGAAATTAAAAAAAATACATGTTATGTTCACTTTAAACCGAACTGCTTAGCTATCTTTCAAGGCATTTTACATTTTTTTAGATCTAGGTTTGTAAGTGTTAGCTCTTCCGTTCTTTATTGTCTAGATGTTTTAAGTAAATTGTAAATTTTAAGAATCGTGAAGACAATCCCCATAATAATTTGTTTCGCCTTTTTTGAATTACCTGGGGTCGGGAGTATTTTGCTCAGTCATAATCCAGGATGAAAGGATGAAAGAATCCTGAATCCAGTCCAGAGAATTTGGATTTTAATCAATAAAATCCGTATTTTAGTGAAAGGAATCATTCACTTAGTGGGCATTTCAACCTGAACTGCTCCAATTGGTACAGGATTTAATGGAGCTGATCAGTTTTTAGAAATGTGCACAGATTAGGTATCCTACTGACGAACAGTGACTGTTTTGCTAGTTGTTTTCAGCAGCGTTTTTATTTCTCTTCAGATTTCAATTTACCATAAATCTAATGTCAAACACCACTTGGATTACCCATCTTTGGAGCAAACTGTAACAGTTGGCTGTTTGTTGGTGCCGTACTAGTTGTACATAATGTACAAATAATAACTTTAATACTTTTTGTTTATTCATCTGTATTTTGTAGGGGCTCATTCGACATTACAGACCGGAAATTGAGCGGAGGATGGCAGAATACGCAGAAAAGCAAGCTGCCACTGCTTAGTAGAAAGATAATTCTGAGAGGCACTGGGTGTGAGTTGGAGGTGGCACGTGTCGTGCTGGACATACCATTAAAATACTCAAGTTATAAATAAGCTTGAGAAATGTTATCTGGGATTGTCAACTAATGAATACTATTTTTCTTTTCATATATGGATTGTCAAACCTTGTCGTTTGTTTATCATATAAGTAATTCATTACTGTGTACATAAATTATTTCTTGATTGTGCTTTTTTCTTGGTTTGGTGCAAATTGTTTTGTTTTTAGTATTTTCATTGTTGTATGTTGAATTTTAAAATACAATAAAGTTGCACAGCTAAGTGTTGTAATTCGCCTTGTATTGGCACTTGAACACTCGCGTGTTGGGCTCGTGTTTTGACTTGCCGTTTAGCTATGAACAGCGTGTACCTAGCTCGACCTTTACACTTTCAGTATCTTAAATAAGCAAGTTCTGTTTCTGCAGAAAAACTTCCATAGTTTGGAAGGGAATTGATATAAACCCCTTAACGTTACCACCCCCAAATACTTTTTGTATTGTAGAAATGATGATAAAGTCCAGAAATTTCGAAAGCGGCAGATAAGTTTTATGTAAGGGAATTTGAATCAATCCCGGTTAATTCAAGTAAGCTACCCACCCACCCCTCCCTAGGGTTAGAGTTAGAGTTAACTCAAACCATAGGGAGGGGTGGGTGAGTAGTTTACCCGGAAACCGGGATTGATCCGGGGATTTTTGCCACCTAATGCAAAGTTATTTAATACCTTCATTAGTAGCTATAAATCGCAATAATTCAATTAGGGCTTTAATTAGCATCTTAATTTTTAATTTGTTGCCTATTGTCTTTTTTTCTCATTTGTACTTTATTTTATTTTTTTTCCCAGACTCTTTCTGACCTTGTAAATTGTAAATAAATTAGTGGCTAATTACGTGGTTCAGTTTTCAACTGTTACAGTTAGCCAATACCCAAAACACGTAAATTTATTGTATTTTCACGTTTTATATGAATAGCCTCTTTTATTTTAAGTGAAAATTCCGTCGCAGCGGAATCCAGAACCTGAAAACATTTCTTAGAGCACAGACGCAAACATGTTTCGTTGCGCTCTAGGTGTTTAAAAATATGTGAGGCTCTATCCGATATAAGATGTTCGTTAACGCGTGTAGCTAAGTGCCGGACTGTTTCACCGACATAACTGGCTGTACAGCCAGCACACGAGAATTTATAAACTACGCGCGAACGTAGATCACTAGGGATAGGGTCTTTAACACTAAAGAGACTACCTATTTTAAATGAATTAAAAACCAACTTAATGTTTATATTATTACAATAGCGTTTAGCTAAAAGGGCTAACCGCTTTTGAGTAAATGACGAATAATCACCAATAAACGGCAATTTGAAATAAAAAATATTTGCCTGATCTTGATTAGAACTGGTGTCCACACCACCGGGTACTAACTTTTTACTGATTGACCGATTAATGATCTTGTCAAATGTTATGAAATGCTTGGTAAATTTTCTGCTATGTAGACCATTTTTTATAGGAAATATAACCATGGGTAAAAATCTAACCCTGTAGCTCGAATTCGCTTCTAGACCTAGGTTTATAATTATTTTGTCAAGTTCTAATAACTCTATAAACAGCATGTGAGTAGCAGGAAATTCATTTTATTAGTAACTGTTAGTGATCATTTCTGTTCAAGGCACAGATCACGCTCGACCTCACCAGTTCATAGGTCCCACAAGGACCACAGGCACAGGTCACACAGTAGACAAAAAGGACCAGATGAGTTTCAACTTAAGTATTCGTCGTCACCACCAAAGAGAAGAAATCGTTCAAGGTCCCCATATCATCACAGAAGCCAGTCGAGGTCTCCGCTTCATTCTAGAAGGCGATCAAGATCTCCCAGTCCATACAGACAAAAAACCTATGATAAACTAACTTCTAAGAGTAAATGGCAACGGGGATCCAACGTATCAAGGTCTGTCTAGTGGAGATTCTTGCGTTTAGTGTTAAAACAGTGAAAAGTTACCTGATATACATGAGTACATATAAAATTATATCTTATCTTAATAACTTTATTGTCATCTTGTTTATTTTGTTTCACACAGGAGAATGGACCAAGAAGAGCTTGAAAGGCGTCGAGCTGAGATGATGAACAATGCAAAGTAAGTCCATTCTAATACTTCTAAACATTGTTTTGAAATTTTTGATGGAAGAAATTCTATTTAACAGGGACCGAGACGAGCAGCAAAGAGTTAATATCAAACGGCATAGAGAACAGAGGAAGAAAGAGGAACAAGAAGAGTCGAAGCGCGAAGGAAAAGAAAGTGCAAAGTTTCTAGAGTAAGTTGTAACTAATGCTAGTTTTACGGCGTTTTGAGCCATCGTTTGGCCCTAATAATCTTTTATATTGTTTATGTTCTGCATATAAACGTCAGTCCGTCAAGTTTAGCATAATTTACCACACTGAAAAACTGAGCCCAAACTGACTAAATATATTCTACTTTATTCCTTACATGATTCATGCTTTATTGTGGTTCACTCTTACAATAGATGTGGGCAAAAACGATTAATCAATCCAGGAATCTTTTGTTAGCAAATACATTAGCCCCAAAAATAATCATCATAATATAGTAATGACGACTGTACGAGCACTGGTATGACCCGTGGTCCTCTGAAATAGTAAGATCACTGGGCTTGTACGAACTCTGGTAATATCCGTGGTCCTCTGAAATAGTAAGATCACTGGGCCTGTACGAACCCTGGTAAGACCCGTGGTCACCTGAAATAGTACGATCACTGGGACTGTAAGGACTGACTGGTCCTCAAATTATAAAAAAAAACATTCTTGCTTCCACCCACAAATCTTTGTTTTAAGAACAGTACACAAAAACTTTACTTAGACGCATCAGTTAGTTAAAAGCATGTTTATTTCATTTGAATGAATTCGCGAAAAGAAAGACAGTCTGGAGTTTAATAGTTTTTCATTAATAAAAATTAATACTTTCTTCGACTCCGAGAAAAATACATGTCTAAAACTAATTGTGGTCCATGATAAAATTTTAAAAAGGGTATGATAAAACTTTGAAACATTTTCGACGTCTAGTTTCATTTTATGTAAACCAGCTTTTTAACTCCACAGAGACTGGCATTTGTCTTTGAATGTTCAAAATATCTATCAAGAATTAACAGAACGAACGATACTTTAGAATTATAACTTAACGGTTCAAACAAGCCAGATTTAAATTAAAATTCTATAATTTTTTTTATGACATTTGATTTTTTATGACATTCATCCAAACGAAAAAACTGTTCAGTTGTAGATTATAACTCGATATGACTGCAATCGCTTTACGCAAAAGATGTTTGAACGCGAGCCGCTAGTATAAATAGGACCCCTCTGGGTCAATCAATTGATATCAAAATATTCAAATATGGCGGCCGTTGGACCGTTATGGCACGGTCATACACTTGAAGGTTGTTGTATAATTTAATCGTTTTTGGTAATATATATAACTTTATTACCTTAGATTCAAACAAAATAATACATGATATGTACATGTATCTCGGGATTGCAAGGACGCGGTTCCAGGAGGCCGGACCGAAAGCATTTGAAGGCACCTCTGGCAACCGCTACACGATCCACGCATGACCTCGGAGCACAGCACCACAGCCAGTTGGTATTAGCTGTGAGTCGATTTTGAGGAGGGAGGAAAACGGGGGTGTCTGGAGAAAAACTTTCAGAGTCAGGTTTGGATCAATCAATAACTCACCCCACATATGCCCCAGGCAGGAATCGAACCCAGGTCATAGCGGTGGGAGGCGCGAATGCTAACTACTGTGCCACCCTGACACCCCCTAAGCCTGATGGTTCATGGGGCCGATGCTTTTTCTCTTTAGTGCTAAGGGATGCTAACCGTTACTCCCCATGAATAGAACACCAATCTCGGTAGGCATACTTCTTCAAACGTTCTGCAATCTTCCCTGTTTTTCCTCTCGTCCCCCACCCCCCCCCCCCCGTCCCTCGTGGCAAACATGGATTGGTTCTTAATCAAAAATTACCGCTTATTGTTTTCCAGTGCAATGAAGGTCCAGTCCTATTCGTCAAAGACAACATCGTCGGTTGAAGATCGAATAAAGCGAAACATCAATTCAATACAAAGAACACCGGCCGCACTCGACAGCTTCTTGAAGTAGCACAAAGCTCTTATACTTTGCCTCACATTGCAGTCCTCTCTTAGAGTGTAGCCACCTCGTCAAGAATCACTCCTTTTTCAAAGGCATTGAGACTGCGTTATCATTGGACAGCAGCCTGCCACACCGAACTCAAAATGTGTCTGCTAAACAGTTGTGCAAAAACAGAAACTCTTGGTTTGCAAAATAACAAGATGAATACCAGGGATGATCAACGAAGTCAGATAACTAGAGCTTTGTTCCTAAGACTAAGAGATTACTGCTCAAGGCTCTATTCAATGCCGGTAACCAAACTTCAAGAGGGCTTATTAAGTTTTTAGAAGCCGAGTGAACTAACATATTATTTGTCCAGTGCAGTATGGCATGGGATTGTAACATGGTAAATAAGATATCAAACTCGATTTTGTTAAGTCTACAGGTGATATATTACAATATCTACCACGACTATCTACGTGTCCATTTTGAGTACATGGTCAAATTAACTGTTTATCGTAGGAAGTATTCTTAATTCCTGAGGATAGACCACTGCTTAACATGCATTCACACCCAGAACTTTCTTTTACAACACAAAAAAGACATCGAACGTCGCATTAATTAATCTTAGTTTATTCTAGTATATTTTTATAACTTTCAACTTGATAGTGGCGTCTCTGATATATAGCTTCAAGTACATCATTTGTTGATACCTTACGAAGTTTTAACAAGTGGCCTCAGGTTTAATTACAATTGGCACTTGCGAAAGCAGACGATAGTAGAATGTTTGGCTCGCTTCAGCAAACAGTGGAGGAGAAGACTAGTAAAGAGTAAAACTTGTGGGCATATGTAGATACCGGGTTTGTACTAGTACCAAATTATTCGCAGCCACTGAAGATAGGCACTTAGGTCATGCTTAAAGCGTTTATTACTCGTTAAAGTTTACTATGGGTCATTTAGAAATACTTCTATTTGACCTGTAGTGAATTCCATACTTTATTCTATACTTAAATATATTAGTTCTAAAGATTCGATAGAACGTGAGGTTATTTATAATTTTTGTGTTGTCGAACGTTGTTTTATCATAGAACTAAACGAAAACGGTGGAAGTTAATTTTAATGTAAGATATAAAGCTAAATCCTTTACAAGCCAGGTGGTCCATGAAGCTGGCGCTTATCTCCGGTTTCTGTAGTGTTAAGCAGATGAGAGTCTTTGACTCCCCATGGATGGGACACTAATCCATCACAGGTTAGCTCCCAGCATACGCTGGTACTCATTTACCTACCCTAGAAGGATGGAAAGCTGAGTTAGCTTAGGCGGAAAAGAAGGCCACGCAAATATTCAAGTTTCGGCAGAGCCTGGATCGAACTGGGGACATTTTGGTCGGAAAGCAGAGATCATACGATATAGAGAACGTAGGAACACAACATATAATGAGATATAATGAATAAATTTTGACCGGAGCATGAAAAGGAAAGTAAGTGAGATAAAATGCGACGTTTCGGTGTCGCCTGACGTCATTTTCAAGCAGAAATAATTGACAAAAGGCACGTGTAAACTGTTTTGTAATTTATTTCTGCTTGGGAATTGCTAAAACTGTCAAACATTACACGTTCGAAAGTCATGTAGAAAATTGGAATAGTTTTTCATTCGTTGCATTGCAGATTTTAATAACAACAGACTTATTTAGAACATTGTTGGCTTCGCAGTCGACAATGAATAATGTTTCGTATACCTCTTGTTGAGCAGAATTGTTTAAGAGTTTATCCTGGCAACGAAGGCTCCTTATTAAAATCAGAACCTTCCATGCAATCAGTCTCACGATCTAGTAGCGAGACTCAAAATGTAACCTTTCTTGAAATCTCACGGTTTTCAACTGAATTACAATCACATTCAGATGCAGGCGTGAGGAGTGGAAACCTGGAGAATGCTAAAAAAGCACCTAGTGTACTGGTGAACACATCAAGCTTTCTTAATTAAGGTACCCGTTTAAAAATGTGCTAAATTAATTTAATTAAAGGTAGCTTGTGTACATCTCGTACTCAGTCTTTATTCTTACTTGAGAGCGGTCATTTTATGTGAATCATGGCAAACTGTTTAAGGCAGACGCTTGGTGAGCCAAGTAATTAATTCATTGGAGTCTGCGCTGATCTCCGGTTTCTGTAGTGTTAATCAGATTAGAGCTTTTGACTCCCGCAGGACGGGAGACTAATCCATCGAAGGTTCCCACCCGGCAAACGCTGGCACTCTACGTACCTTAAGGATGGGAGGCTGAGGCGGAATAGAATTTAGCACAAATGTTCGGATCTCGAACTTGAGAAAAAGCAAGAGAGTTTAATAACTGTTTTTAGGTAACTTCTAAAACAGCTCAAGAAATCTTGGAAGTGTCTCGATATCATAATGTTCAGAAGCTGTTGGCTTGCAAAGTTTCAGTTTTATTAAAATAGATACATCTCACAATGAGACAGATAGCGTATTTTGTTTAACCGCATAACATATTAAAATATTTTTCGTTTTTTATTTTCGATTCGGAATCACAGAATACCGCCACTATGGGACTGCGCATTTATTACTGGGTTGCCTGTGGCAAACTAGTCTTAAAATTAGGTTAGTTTTTCTGTTTTTAGCCATAAATTAGTGAGAAATTGGAATTTTCGCGCAAGGTTTACCAAATATAGATTCGAACACTGAATCGCACTTGCTTTACTTGTATTCAAGTAGAGTTCTACAATTTTGAAAACTTATAACACCAACGAAAATAAAATTCACTAGGTAAATTTAGACTTGTGCAGCCAAACTTCTCCGCTGTGTCAAAGATATTCATTTTTGCCTCAGGAGCACAGGCAACCCAGTAGAGCTGTATGCAGCAGTGAATGTGCAGGAATATATTACCGACAGTTGGGGACTATTCTGTAGTTAAGCCAAAATTTCAAAGCCGGTGGTATATATTTATAAAATTATTTTGACATCAATGGCTCGTATATACATTATGCAGGAAATGTATGAAAAATCTTTTTTATGCAACACTGTAGTCTGTATATAAAGGTTAATTTAGTGATAATAATAGTAACTATAATAAAAATTGTGTATAAATTTGTGTATATTGAATGTAGTTATGTTTATACCACGTTCATCTGCAATGACATTTTGAGCCGACCGTTACGGTGATGTACACTCTATTAAAGTATATCTGAAAAGGGACAGGACGAACTGGATTGCAGATCTGCCCCAGGCTTCGTATCTCAGATACCTATAACGGTATTGCAGGAGTCACGAGTTTGAATGAATATCGCTTCACGTTCCAAATTTCTTGATAATAAATAAATTGCGTGCAACAGCTCATAGATTTCTTATTTCTTTGAATGCGAAGCGTTCCGCCTGTGGTTTACACCACTACTTGGACTGTTTGGGCATATTTACGTTTATCGTGAAGTTTTGATTTAGTTTTCTTCTTTTCCAAAGCATTTCTCAGACAAGTTATCTTTTCGTCCTTTTTCTTCAACTCCTCTTGCACTTTATTCAATTTGTCAAGAAGATCTTTGACTTGTTCAGATTGTGCTTTGGTCTCGTCATTTGCCGTCGACTCTTTGTTTTCTTTGTCTTGATCGTTTTCCTAAATTAAAACAAACTTGCTCAATATTTTTATAAAAACCTATTGCTGTAGCGACTAGTTATAGCGCGTTGTTTAGCCAACTCGATGTTCAAATTTTTATAACCATTGCCGAAAGTTGTGTCAAGAGAAGACCGTTCGAGCGTTAGCCCAGGGGTACCTACACCAACTGTGATTCACGAATCACGTGAATACACTAAATTCCAATAACTCTCAGAAAAAAAAATTGAGTCTATGACCGGAATTAAACCCATGACCTTCCGAAAACCGGACGAACGCTCTACCCGCTGAGCTACAAGAGGACAGCGAGGATATACACGCGAAGCACGTCAGAGTATCTGGTTAAATTCCTTTGTAACACATCACGCACGGAAAAGTACAAAGCTCAACGTCGCTAGCTGCTCAGCTTTCGGAGAGCTATTGGTTGAAACGTCAGTTCTTAATACTTTCGGCATTTACCTTATAAAATAATTTCTTCAAAAGTCATTAATTTTCATAAGGAGCAACTTTTGTTCTATAAAGCGGATAAAAAGTGAAACTGACTCAAGTGGATAATTTTTTATTGAGAGTTGAAAAATGGCTTGCTTTGTTTTTATGCCGTTTGGGCAACGTAAAAGATTGTGGAGGAAGCAACATAAATCTTTTTATAAGCCCAAAAGTAAAAAAGAGAGAACAAAATAGAGATGTGTTTTCAGTTAAATATAACATTATCACCTATTATCAGTTTTTTATCCAAATGAAAATGTCGCCATATTTTAAAAATTAGTCATTAATCAAAGACATTATGCTCATAAAAATAGACACTAACAGACAAGACAGGAAACTCGAACACAAACTTGCGCTACGCTTCACTGATCACAGACAATAGAAATTTTGGGACTTGTTGGAACAAAGTTTGACCGGTTTCAAACTATACTGACGCAACAAGAGCCATGACATTGAGGGTCCAACATAGGTTTGGCGGGATGCGGAATGAGGCTAAAAATCGAGGCGGGATGTGGGATACGAGAAATTTTAAAGGCGGGATACGGGATGAAAACAAAACGGCAGGATCGGGATATGCTTCGTTTCATAGGCGGGAGGGATACGGGATAGGACGAGAAAATGCGAGATCATAAGTTAGACCGTGCTAGCTCAATCTTGATCCGCTGGGTTATCTTTTGTGCTGCATGACACAGGATGTAGAAAATCTACATTCAGTCATTCATCACAAGCACCAAGTCTCCATTGCTTTCGGTTATGCGCGCGACTTTGGAAGCACAGTGAAAGAGGGTCTCAAATTCACAACATCGTGGTCGCTTTGTTATTACATAAGCCGTGGGTCATGGTACCCAGTTCCGGAGAGAACACTGGGCCTTTTTGAAGTACCATCCATCTCACTACTTCTAGCAGTTAAAGCCACCTAAGATTAGATTTCAATGATGCGAGAATTGGCGAGAGCGCATGGGTTTTCTGTGTGACGGAGAAGTGTACGCTAAGAAACCACCATGGCAAGGCCTGGCACGTTTTCAGATTGTCTATATCAGAAAGAAATTCAGGTCGACTGGCGAAAAATAGTCTTCCGTCAACTTCTAATGGCAGCGGAACCGAAGACATACAACACCAAGATGAACAGGACAGTACTGTGGAAGACGAAATGACGTAATTTGACTCAAGCAGCGAAGGAGAAAGTTGTGCGGGTGAAGAAGGCAATTCGGAGAATCTGCAGATTACTCAAGATGTAGACTTTTCATGGGTGTAACATCTCGATTTGGACGGTCTGTTCGGTTAAACAGTAAATTTGTTTTTTAAAGTCAAGCCAGAACCATGAGACCAACTTCTCTTGTCATGTCCCTGACTACCAATTTCTCTACTCCTGGGTGGAGAGAGACAAAGTTGGGTTACGTCTTTAGTCTAAGGAAACAGCACGATGGCAGGGGCTGGACCTTCAGATCTGAATTCCACAGCGTCAACCACTACATCAATGCGTCCCAAAGGAAACCATTTTTAAAATACAAATATGGGCGACGGTAAGAGAGTGAATCCCACTTTATTCCTAGGGTAATCCCTCTGAAGTTATTTTTAGACATGGTACCCAGCTCTTCC
>JANCMA020248117.1:0-12679 GCA_024336925.2 Zoanthus solanderi | reverse complement strand
CCATCCCGAGTTCCATCCCGAGTTCCATCCCGAGTTCCATCCCGAGTTCCATCCCGAGTTCCATCCCGAGTTCCATCCCGAGTTCCATCTCGAGTTCCATCCCGAGTTTCATCCCGAGTTCCATCCCGAGTTCCATCCCGAGTTCCATCCCGGCTCTGCCGAAATTTCAAAATTCATGTGACCGTTTTTGCTTAAGCTCATTCAGCTTTCCATTCTTACCACTGACTGGTCGGAAAATGAGTACCAGTGTCTGCTGGAGCTAACCTGTTATAGATTAGAGTCCCCTCCAAGGGGAGTCTTTGACTCCCATTGGCCTTAATACTACAGAGACAGAAGATAAGTGCCGGCGGCTCCAGTGGCCACGTGGTTCGTAACGGGTTTAAGTATAGCAAATGTAAAGAAAGCAGCCTACCAACTCTTGTACAAAAACACTTAACTCTCGTGAACATTGTGCTACGATTTTTCAACAAACAAGTCGACTTCATCGAGATTTAAGAACACGGCTCACTCTTTTAGTTTTAGAAAGCAGTTGTACCGTCGAAAAAGAAGATAAAAAACTCACGTTTCGGATTTTAGTCCTTCACTCGAGGAACTGGACCAAGGTCCGAAACGTCAGTGCTTTGTCTTCTTTTTCGACGGTGTCTATAACTGAAAATAGTATTTTCTAACACTGTTTCTTTAGAAAACCTTTCATCTTCACCCCGACAAAGGAATAACGTCCGAAACGTCATTGTCTTGTTTTTATCATAAAAAACTATTCTATAAGCACAACGGCTTATTTAGAAACACTGACGAAGTGTTTATTTATTATTATCTCTTTTAGAAACCAGTCTGTTTAATGATGGATAACAGGAAACTAAAGGAGCTTTACAAGTGCAGCATTAAAACAGTAGCCAGTTTATAACAATGCTAGGACCAAGAAAGTCGATCCTGGATCGCTCATTAAATATTTCCCTCTATTTCATAAAATTTCAAGTATTTTTTATACTCTGAGCTCTCGGTGAGCTCGAACTGATTCCGAGCAAATTAAGCTGCCAAAATACGTTTCATAAAAAGCAGTCACAAAACAGCTCACCGCCTTTCATTAAATAAAGTTTCAAACGCGTTTGCATGCACTAAACCCAATAATGGTAATAAAAGATGAGTATTTTTTACTAAAAATATGTAACAATTTTTGACAACGAAAATCAAAATGTATCACGATAAGCCTACAAGGCCAGATAGCAAACAAAACGCCTACAATTTAAAATAAGTTGTATACTAATCGAGTTGAAATACGAAATAACGCAGGGTTTTACTAAAATATGAATATTACCTCTGTAGGGTCTTTCTTTTCCTTCTTGATACCAAGTGCACTTCGCAAAACCTCTTCTCGTTCTTCTATGGAAAGAGTTGAACTTGTTCCTGTCTTATTCATTGCCGCGCTATCAGGTTTTAGTTTCTTGTCCGAAGTTGCATTCTCTAAAGACGAATACACGCTGCGCTTCCCAGCACTCTCTGGACAACATGTTGATGACAAATTGTCCGAATTCGTCACGGTTGAAACATCTGAACGCGTTTCAAGAGAACTCTTCCTTAGATCCGTCGAGATATTGTCTAGAGAGCTGGAAATATTAGATGTTAAATTCCGTTGAATTTTCGCCATTCTATCTTCCATTTCTTTTTCATATTTCCTGTGTCTAAGAAGTCTTTTTTCTCTCTCCTCTCTTGAACCACTTTTCATCTTGTTGTTTCTACCGGAATTGGTACGTATTGGTGAATTGAAACCGTCAGAATCACTAGAAATACACACAACGCTGTTGTCGGCACCCGAAACTAAAGCATTCTTATTTCTCTCAGCATCCAAGCTTTTTTTGGCAAGCCGTTTTTGCGGCTTTCCTTTCCGGGAATTTCTGCGTTCCGGTTCCGTTGATGTTGACCCAGAAAGGTTTGCACTCGTCACACTTTCTTCAAATCCTTCCGAATTTTTATCACTTTTATCAACAGCACTGCAATCATCAAAACCATCTTTTATTTTAACAGACTCCCGAGAGCCATACCCCTTGTCAGTTTCAAAGGAATTGCGACGATGAGTCTCAGAAATCTGCTCGCTCTCTTTTGAACACCCACGACTTCCTAAATTAACAGAACTCCTAACGATAGAAGCACTGCGTGCAGTATACTCAATTTGGCTCTCACTTCCTCGCACGTAGTTGCTGTCTTCAGTGACACTTTCTTCTGTAGAAATTGCATAGTTGATATCTGCTTTAGTTTCCCGAAGATAGCTCGTCAGTTTTCCTTTTGGTTCAATTTCTTGCCGCAACGATAACTTGCCTTCAAAGTCTTCATAATTTACGTCGCTCTTATCATAGTAATCGCTAAAACCTTCCGAGGAACAATCATGATAGAGTTTTTGTCGTTTTGAATTTCGAGGTTTTGCGTTGGAAATTGCTTCTTTCCGGGACTCGTTGTTTTTGTTCTCAAAACTATCTTGCCATTTCCTGAAATTGCTTTGGTTTTTATTAAAGCCGCGGGGTCCTTGATCCCGATTATGATAGCTACTTGATATTGATTTGTTTGGAGACCTACTTTTTCTTTCAATTTGTTGTTTGCCGTCCTTCAAAGAAAATCCACCGCGTGAAGAGCTATCACCTTTGTACCACTTGTATATATTCTTTTCTTTCTTCTCGTCTCCCTTTTTAAACGCTAACGTCGAACTTTGGGAGACAACCGACTCGTCTTCTAACTTATCTTCACTGGTTAAACTCCACTCATTCCAGCGCTGTTCTGTTCGCCACTTCTGAACAGCTGCCTCGTGTTTTTCCCCGTGAATGTGAGTTGTGAACGCCAAAAGGCCGAAGAACTCCTGGTCGCATAGATCACATCGGTGGCTACAGTTTCTGAAAAAAGAAAAAATATGCTTAATATTTTGTCTCAATTCTAAATAAAAAAGTCTCGAGAAGAAGCGCCAAAAATAAGCACACCACAGAACTTTTCTATATATTAAAAATCGCAATTTTCTCCAGATAACTTTTAATTCCTATCTACGTAATTAAAGAAGTCAGTAAAATTAAACTATAGTTATATTTGAGAGTTCACAGAAATGAAATAGAATTCAAACAAAATGCTAAAGGGGGTAACGAGCACATCAGAAAACACAATGTTCACGTTTTAAAGTGTATATATCAGTTGTGGGTTTTTTGTGTGTATAAAATGTCTTTACCCTTCTAAGTGATGGCAAAAGAACCACTTCGATTAAGAATTTTTTTCAATTTACGTAGCTACAACACACCTCGCTACCATACAAAAAATGGAACAGATATATAAAAACAGGACCGGTCTCTCACTACTAATTTCTGCTCTTGACGTCATGGACCAGAAAACAGCATGGTTGTTACCAGTCTCCCATCGCTCAAGGTGAATCCAGAAGTAGTTTTTTCCAACTTTAAATGCAAATTATACCATGAAGAAAAATCTTAATTGAATTTTTCTTTTGTCATTACCAGTAGAAGGGTAAGGACATTTTATACATACAAAAAGCAAACAACTGATATTTTCTATTTTGTTCAGCAGCATTCTAGTTATGTCTGTTCACATATCTATATACACTTTAACAAACATGATCAGATTTATGAGTATTTATTACTATATATACGTTAAACACACTAGATGCAAAACGAGAAACTTTGCATTGTTTTAACTAAAATGTTTACCAACAAAAAATTTCCAAATTTAACAAAATCAAATTCAGCAATGTTCTTCCTTTTACTTTCAAAGCTTTTATTTAATACTTGAAGTAAACAGCAATAGACTACAAATTATTTTATAAGTTATAAACATTAAATTATGCTTGATCTGTTACAGTGAACAATGATATCACTCAACTCAGGAAATACCAATCTGCACATGGTTGGCACCGTTGGTCAAATCTATGCCTTCTGACCAAAAGGTTCCCTTTTCAATCCCCGGTTCTGCCAAGATTTGAATATTTATTCAACCCTTTTTCTGCCTAAGCTATTTAGCTTTCCAGCCTTCCAGGGTAGGTAAATGTGTACCAGAGTCTGCCATGAGTTAACTTGTGATAGATTAGTGTTCTGTCCGGAGAAAGTCTTTGCTTAACACTACAGAAACCTGAGATTATGTGCCGACTCCATTCATGAGTCACTTGCCTCGTAAAGGATTTTACTAAAAGAAATACAGGCAGTAATACCTTCCTTTCTTCTCATCTAGCTTCCGATGGTGCAACAAGGTCCAGCAATGTTCATCTAAATCCTGTTTGAAAATTTCGAACAGTTAGACCATAGATTTAGGACCAAAATTAGTTTCCTGCCATAAATTGTGCCACAACATTTTGTTTATCCAGTTAAGGAGTAATATTTAAAAGGTTTTGAAATAACCTGATCAGTGTAAAACTTCAAAAATCGATAAAGTTTTAAAACCTTCTAAAAGTTTTAAAACAGATCAATTCAAACTGTATTTTTTACCATTAAAATCATGCAGACATTTATAAAAAACGGCTCTTTGAATTATAAATATTTACTTTAGAATTAAAAGAAATCATAAATGGTTTCAACAATGGTATTAGCACTGGTATTGAGATTGGCATAGATACTAGGGTTGGGGATTTGGAACTACAGATATCCTGGTACTAGTACTGGTATTGGTACTAGAATTGGTATCTGTACTGGTTTTGTGTGGGTACTAATGTAGATCTAAGGTTATTGGTGCTGGCACAGATACTTAGTTTAGAACTGATGTTGATACCAGTGTTGATATTTGTAATGGTACAGTAATGTAGTAGTGTTGGCATTGGTACTTTTAAGGTTATTGGTGCTGGCATTTATACTAAGTGTGGATGTGATGTTGGTACTGGTGCTAGTACTGGTATTGGTACTAAAGTCTGGTTTGACGCTGGTACTAGAGTTACTATTTGTAAAGGTGTGTGGTTACAAATGTTGACATTACTACAAAGTTTGAGTTGGATCTTAGTACCAGTGTTTGTATTTGTAATGGTACTGTGCTGGTTTGGTAGTGTTGTTGGCATTGGTACATGGGTTATTGGTGCTGAAAATGATACTACGTTTTGGTTTGATGTTGGTACTAGTGTTGGTATACTGTGCTGGTAGTAGAGTACTCAGCATTGGTAATCTATGGTTATCGTAAATGTTGGTAGTAGTGTTGGTATTTCTAATGGTACTGTGCTGGTAGTGGAGTAGACACTGATGCATCTAAGGTTATTGGAAATGTTGGTACTAGAATGCTTAGGTCTAATATTGGTCTGTTGGTTAGCAATTATGGTGGTGCTGTGTTGGTAGTGGTGTTGGTATGGGTACTTCTAAGGTTATTTGTGCTGACATTAACACTAAGCTAGGGTCTGAAGTGGGTAATTTAGTATAGTGGTACAGTGAACTTTGGTAGTGGTGTTCGAATTCGTACTTTTAAGGTTATTGGTACTGGCATTGTTACCAAGATTCAGTTTAATAGTGGTACTATTTTTGGTATTTGTAATGGTTCTGTGTTGGTAGTGGTGTTGGCATTGTTACTTTCAAGGTTATTGGTGCTTGTATTGATAAAAATTAGTTTGTGTCTCATCTGATGTTGGTACAAGTCTTAGTATTTGTAATGGTACTGTAATGTAGTGGTGTTTGCATTAATACTGTAAGGTTATTGGTGCTGGCTTTATACTAAGTGTGGGTGTCATGTTGGTACTTGTGTTGGTATTTATAATGGTACTGTATCTGTTGGCATTAGTACTTGTACTCATATTGAGGTGGGCACTGATTTAATATTTTGTCTATATTGGAAATATAATGGTAATGTGTTGGTACAATTGTTGACATTAGTAATTGTACTCGTATTAGTATGTGTATTTTCACAGTTGGGTAGGGTCTGATGTTTATAGTTGTGTTTATATAGTATGTTAAGGTTTTGCGTTGGTACTGATGCTTGCATTGGTACTTGTATTGATCCCTGGTCATCATCGTCATCAATCCAGTTCTGATCCGTTTTTATCCCCGTAAACGAGGGTGGCCAGATTTACCCCACTCTGCCAGCAATTTCTCCCACTCCCACTCTCCATCTCGCTCAATTCTTTGCATCCTCCTTCTTTAAACCAACACTCTTACTCTCCTTCTCCACTTGCAATCTCCATGTTTTCCTCAGTCGTCCTCGCTTCCTCTTGCCCTTCACTTCAAACTCCAATGCCTTCCTCAAAACATGGCCATCAACCCTCCTTAACAAATGTCTGTACCATCTCACTCCATTCGCCTTTGCCATCTGAACCCTGTTTCGTTCAATCCCAACATCTCCATTAGGTCTTCTGTCTTCCTTCTCTCCATCAGTTTCGCACCACACATTGCTCTCACCATCACTCTCTCAGTTCTTCTCAAGATGTATGTGACAAAGTGTTTGGTCTATTTGACAGTAAAATAAAACAGGTTATACGATTTCAACACTGATAATATTGGTTCCATCATTTAGCACCCCCAAAAACATTTAAAGTTATGAATTGACAGCCACACAAATTGCTGCACAGGTTGGTCTTTTTTGCTCCACAATTGAGCTTCATAGTGCTGCACAATTCCCTATTTTTGGCCGCACCCAGTCAGAATCACCGTCTTTGATGGTGATAGCTATTTTATAAATGTTGAAACATCAGCCACTAACAACAGAACTTCCTAGGACTACTGTAAACCAGTTAATTACTCAATGCAAACTGCTGTAAATCTCAAGTAAAATGTAAAACCATTTAGAATCTGAGCTGAAAATAAATTTAACAAATTGATGCAATTGTTTCAATTTCAGATAATATTATACAATAATTTACCTTTCTGTTTTCTGGATCTGATATTTCCTTTGCATACTCTACCAACAGATCTCTAAACTCCTTTTTCTTCATACATTCTTCTAACTTGTTGGCTTCCTAAAAAAGAAATGTTAAAACTAGGGATAGAAATTGGAATTTTTTTTTCACTAAGCATTTGGACTTGTCTAGTAATCATTCAGGTTTACGAGTCCTTCACATTTTTACTAAACTTTGTCACCTTTTCCATTTATGTTACAGCACCAGCCATTTGTAGTTTTTAATACATTACTTTGCACTTATCTACCTATTGTAATGTTCTTTCGCTTTTCTAGGGAACGCTGGTGCTCATAATATAAGACAGCATCATTCAATCAACATACATGTATGTGGAGAAAGTCTCTTTCATGCAGGCAGAAAAGAACATCTAAAAGTATTTGTAATGAATGACATGATTTGGAATGGAAGCATCAACAATTCAGAGTCTTTTATTGTCATTTGATAGAAGACAATATTATTTTTACTAAACACCGGGACTAGTATGAATGCAAGTTACTAGTCCATAGCCCTCCATAACTTTTTTGTTTTACTAGTGTGTGGACTAGCATACTTGTTACCGGTAATTTCGAACCCTGCAAAACTGCTAACTTTAAAACTTACTCTAAGTATATTCATGAGTATAACAGAGGAAATACTAAATAAAGAACCAATCACTGACCTGACCTAAACAACTTTTGGTTTTTAAAATATTTAATAACCATTTTTCAGGGGTGGGTTGCTTAAAAGATGCTAAATCTTAATCCTGGATAACTGGCCAAAACTTAAAAGTTGATTTTTTCAGAAGCAAAGCTTTTGCTTATATCATGCACTTCAGAATTTTCTTTAAGGTAGGGGACTGGAACATGGGTTAGAAGTTTTATCCTGAGTTACTGTAGTACTAATCAGGTTTTGAAAAACTAGCACCAGGATTTCAATGCTTGATTTTATACATTTGCTAACATTAAAATTATGTTAAGTTTTTTTCATAATTCTATGCTGATTTGCTTATTAAATAATTCAAAACTTCAACCCAGTTTTTCAGCATTGTATTTTGGTCTGTGTTTACCATAATTATATGAAAAAATGATCTGTTCATCTGCAATCTTCCACTGGATAAAGATTCCATTCATACGGAGATTTCATTCATATTATAAATCACTATGGACCCTTGCAGATTATTTAAAATATCAGACCTGAGCAGTATAGCTCAAGTGTTAATTAACCCAGATCATATATATATTTATTACACAGATATGAAAGTTTTACTGTAAAATATGCCTCTCGTAGATTTCATATGAAACTACATCCAGGATACAAGTAACATATTTTCCATATCCTCACTAGTGAAGATATCACTGACGTCATTCCTTTGTTTGGGACACTGTAAAATGATTGTAATTTTCGAAAACACTCATATTTATGTAATAAAAAGAAAATTAAACGTTGGCTTGGACATATGAAGTTTATCTTCTCGTGGAAAAAATATTTCACGAGTGAGTGCAGTGAACCACTACATGACTACTACTACTACTATCCAGTAGGCAGTTGTTCATGGCTTGCACAGGTATGCCTTTTGGCGACTGTACGTAGTCTTATTCACCACTTCGATCTCAGGATAGCGTCAGTCTTGTTCAGGTGCCACGCTTTCAAATCCTCTTTGATGGTTGCTGTCCAGGGTTTCTGAGGTTTACCCTTGCCAGCCGTACCTTCAACCTCCAGAAGACGTGCTTTGTTGACCCATGTGCTACTGCGCTTGACATAGCCGAAATAAGCTTAAAACTACTCCTCTTACTGACAGTAATGGAAATGATTGTCTACCTAACTTGTAGCCGAGATCTAACATTAGGACATTGTTTGAACAGAAGAAATTGTAAATCGAAAACACTGATGCCATTAAGGAATTTTCCAAGAAGTTTATTGTTGAAGAGAAGCATGTGAAGTCTTGCCTAGAACATTTATCTTCGCTGGAAACCATGAAGAACATTAGACAAAAGCAATAAGAAAGTGCACGTCAAGAGAGACATTCAAGAGATGTCTCTGATTTCAAGTGGGAAGAACTTGTCGAGAATTGCAAACTTACAGTTGCAGAGCTAGACAAGTATTTAGATCATCACAAGTTGTACAAGGAGGGTAAGAAAGGTAACAAGATAAGATTACGGCACACTACTTACTGTATTTATAAAATAATTTGGATAGTACGTGCATTTTGATTGGTCTACAAGTGTGTTTACATAGTGCTATAAAGCACGAAAATGGCGTGAGCAATGTGGTTTGACTGTCTCCAAGTTGTAAGAATTTACAGTATGGACTTCTTATATCATCTTTCTCTTTGTTAACAATAAAAATAATAATTTTATAAAAGAAATAAAACATGTTGTCTGTACCTCCATAGTCTGTTGAAAACCTCAGCAAAGTTTGCGAGAATTCTCGAGCAGGTGAAAACCCTTGACTGTGTCTCGGGTTTTCACTGATCTGCTCTCGAATTCTCCTGAACGTTTGCCTCGGTTTTCACCAGGCTATGAAGGCACGGAAAACATGTTCTATTTCTTAAATGAAGTACAGAAAGGCTATTCCTGAAGACTATCCTGTGGCAGGTGCTGATGAAGGTGTAGGTTTATCAGTTAGTGAGAATGAAACTGACAGCAATGATAACATGATTTTTTATGAGAGTGACAGTGAAATTGACAGCAGTGATACTGATGACCAAGAGGATGATGACAAGTTACCTATTCAGCAGCAAACATCCAGAAGTGGAAGGAAACTGGACACTGGTCTGCACGATACGCTGATTTTGTGACTTATTAATTATTAGGCTATCTCATAGGGTAAGCAATGGAATTTCAATGATTGACGAGGTAATTTCATCTTTGCTCATACCAGATATTATTGCCACGAGTATTTTTTCACATTGGTTAGTCATATCTATATGATGCAAATATAAATAAAAGCATAAGTGGAATTTTTTTTTTTGGGGGGGAGGGGGTCATTAATGAAATATTGAATTAAGAGGGGGGGGGCTACTTGCCATATTTAGACCTGAGGAGGGAGGGCCTGGCAACAATTTTCATCCATCAAAATATTTTTCCCTCCCCCTCTACATAAAATTAATAATGACCAGTCCCCAAAGTCTTATGAATGAGAATTTGGAAGACTCTGAACATGATCATACAAGCTCAATTCCAGCGTTTTTCGCTTTAAAACTCAGAGATTGCAAGGGAAGAATGGAGCCGAAAAAATCGTCATTTACTCCCTTTTGATTTTCACAGATGTTTTCATAAATTTTTACTTTTGGTTTGAGTGAGATGGTGCCTGTTTGGGCAAGAAATGGGAAAAATTTACAATTAAGCATGTGACACTGGTGTGTTGGCATAATGTGAATACGATCAAAGTTTTCAACCTACATGCGCGAGAGCTGGCTGTTAAAACTACATACGACGACTAGACTTCGAGAATGTTCTAATTTTCATTTAATTAATTAAACGATTATCCTATTTTTATATCATTTTGACAAAATTGCCGATGTTAAATACGACTGAACTCTGCTTTTTCTACTGTGATACGATGCAAAAATAATTTTTAGAGACACAAGTGCAACAACACAGGGTGCCGGATGATAAGGTACATGGCAACAGCAAACTTTTAAAGTCCAAAATCTATTATTCGGACATTCTCATCTCCAATCAAGGCATACTTCTTACCTCGTTAGTAATGTTGAACTCTTTCTCTTCTTGTATTCTGGCCATGTTGATGAAGGAAAACAAAAACAGAAACCTTGAACATCAAAACTAGGTATAACTTTGTTTTTTTTTCCAACGGTGATCAAGCTTGGTAACCAAGTCCTAAATCCTAAATCAAATTGCGCGGCCTGACTTGACCTGAGTTGTAATTCAGTACAATTGAAAGACTGGAGCTAGTCGGAATCATTGAAGACCGACAAGGAGCATAACTGCGTGAAGTCATATTTACATATTTATTACATAGATATGAGTGTTTTACTGTAAAATACGCCACTCGCAGATTTCATATGAAACTACATCCGGGATGCGAGTGACATATTTTCCATACCCTCACTAGTGAAGATATCGCTGACATCATTCCTTTGTATGGGACGCTGTAAAATGAGTGTAATTTTCGAAACACTCATATCTATGTAATAAAAAGAAAATTACACGTTGGCTTGAACATATGAAGTTTTTCTTCTCGTGGAAAAAAGATTTCACGAGTGAGCACAGCGAAAAAGTGAAATCTTTTTTCCACTCGAAGATAAACTCAGTATATGTTCGCGTCACTGTGTAATATCCTCTATTTATTCCTTAGAATAATGGATATGTACACTTACTGATTTTCTTTGCTTTATTAATGATTATTGCTTCTATTTTTTTTTCATTTGTATATATATTCACTGTAATACTAAAGCTTTGCGGATTACCAAATAATGAGAATTCATTTAATAACATAACCAAGGTGGCTCGCGAATAGATTCTTTTTCCCCTTAGAACTGATCTAGAAAAAACATAGACTAGAGCAAGTCCTTAAACCAAACGGGCGCCCATGCACGATCCTTGAAGATTGTAGGCTCTCAATGATCCACTCGCCATAGCGTATTCTTTTTTATCGAATCTGAGCTGAAGAAAGCTATATAAAGACATGGCTCAGGGTATCGAAAAACGTCAATGAATGATTAGGCTATTTAACTGTTTTAAAAACGTTGACAAAACAGTGCGAGTCAACAGCCCGTATGAGGCTGAACGCCAAATCAAATGGTAAATGGGTTGTTTACTCAGACACCACTAATTAACTCGAGAGGCCTGAATTAATTTACTCTCAGGTCTCAGGTCCTGCATAATCTTCCCTCCTCCCCCTTCCCCCATTATTATTAAATTTAAAAAATTTTTCTACCCAGGGCATTTTTATTCCAACCCTCTCCCCCCCCCCCCCTTTCTCCCTTCCTCTGACAAAAGATTCCAACTCCCTGTTTATTTGGGACCTAAGAGTAAAATCACCTGAAAGCGAACCTGTGCAATAAAGTTTTAAAGCAAAATAGGCTTAAATAGTGTTTGTTCCCTCATGGTGATAATAATGTTTACTAGTTTTACACGGTAGAAAAGGTAAACAACAACAACAACTACTACACTGACAACCGAATAGGCATCGAGGTGCCTAGTTCTTCATCATACAAAGTTTTTCAGATTCAACCTTCAAAAATCAAAGTTTTGGATAACTCGGTTCTAAAATTGTATATATTGAAGGAGTGAGGTTCGTAATGTCAGCCGTATGTTTACGGCAACTGCCACCAATATGTCAAATTCAAGATAGTTTTTGCTTTATTTTAATTCCTTTGCCTTTCAATTCATATTGGGATTAAAGCTGAAAATCTCATCATGTACACATTGGGATCTGTTTTGCTATTTAGGGACTATTGATAATAGAACCTTATATTTGTATAGTATCTAATTAGACTATACGGATTTATTTTAGTCCAGAAGTACAATGATACTTAGTGAAATGCCGATGTGGCTGTTCCCTTTGCCAAGCGAAATATCTAAATGCTGTAATGAACCTAGTATTTTAACCGGGGCTTATCTCCAGTTTCTGTAGTGTTAAGCGGATGTAACTCTTACGTCACTCTGGATGGGACACTAATCCATCGCAGGTTTGTTCATAGAGGAAGAAGCTGATACTCTGTTTACCGATCTCGTAAGGATGAGTCGAATTTCGACAGAAAAGAAGACCCCACCGACTCGGCAGGGCCTAAGTTCTAGTAGTTGTTTCTGCCAAAGCAAAGCAAAACAACATGATATATACTTTAAACATTTGAAATGCAGACGCTATGTCCAGCTTTGAGACAATTTCAAGGCA
>JANCMA020248019.1:0-12680 GCA_024336925.2 Zoanthus solanderi | reverse complement strand
TAGTTGGGTTAGGGGTGCAGTGTAGGTGGGAAACGGGGTTAGGATTAAGGTAAGGGTCGGGATTAGGGTTAGGGTTAGGATTAGGAGAACTGGAAGAGAAGTGGAGAAAAAAAGAAAAAAAAACGAAGAAATTACAACAAAAGGAGAAAATGTTTTTATTCAATTCAAAGTAGATAAAACTAAAAAAAAATAACTAGTTAGAATTTTTTTCATTGGTTGGAAAATTCTAAACTGGTTGGAAAATTTTAAACTGGTTTGAAAAATTCAAACCAAAGGTAAAATTTGAACCACAATATATATACGTTTACTTAATGCTTTGTATCTCAGTACATATCCACCACTATTCATCTCGCCTTTGGGGGATACAGTAGTTGTTAATTAAAGAACCAGGAATATGCAGGAATAAATTACCGACAGTTGCAGGGTATTGTGTACTAGTTCAGCTCTTCCTTTAAATACCAGGTGTGCATTTAAACAGTTCTTTTATAACTCAAGGAACAAAGTAACATATTTAGGATTCTATTGATAAACAATTTTGGATGTTTTTCTTAGTAAATTTAGGAAACATTTTATGGCAAAATTTTCCTGAGGTTTTCACCAGGCTATGAAGGGTCAAAGAACATGTTTTATTTATTTTATAAATTATTTTTTTCTGAATTAAAAAATGTAAGATGATATATAAAGTGTGTGTGTATACTTTTATTTCTTTGATGAAACTGTAAATTCTTGCAACTTGGAAACAGCCAATCATATTGCTCACATCAATTTTGTGCTTCAAAGCAGTATGAAAACACACTTACTGACCAATCGAAATACACTTACTATCCACTTTATAAATCTTTTTATAATTCGAAAGATATATGTTTGAGCCAAAAAGAAAAACAAATTATTTTGTCCCGCCTCTGCATGTTGACAGTAATTATGTAAAAATCTTTCAATCTAATACTCATAAAAAATATCTTGTTAAGGAAATGCTTTTAATTAGAAAATTAATTTTAATTAGAAAACTCAAACCAGCACTTAATGTACAAAGTGACTCCATTTGTGCAAAAGAGTTCATTTGAACCATTGTTTTATATGCAAATCTAGAGAAACGAACTTTATAGCAATGCATTAATTATTTCATTTAGTCTTGTTTTGACAATCAGGTGTCATGGAGACGCCAAAACGTTGACTTATAATTTTAGCATTTATTACACTTTGCTCAAGCAAAGCTTTAATTATCAAATAAAATATCATTTTAAAATTATTTGTATCAAGAAAAATTATATTACATATACCTTGTAAATTTGCTATTTCAGGCTTTTAGTAGTAAAATCTCAGTAAAAGTAGTTTCAAAATTCTACCCACCTGGCTGCAAAGTGGAGGTGAATGGGAGGCTGGGAGTTAAAAGAACAGGAAAAGGGAGTTCTATGAACGCAGGAGAATTGAATACAAAATGTTAACTCTTTATATATAATTGTGTGATAGGTTGAATCAGAATTATAAAACAAAAATATCAAACAATAAAACAATAATGTTTGACTTAACTGATTTCCTCCAAGAGAAAAAAATAATTATTAGTATTTTAGCCCAAAAACAAAATTTTATGTTGAGTCCTTCCACAAGTCATCAAAACTTAGCCAGCATTTGACCTGCATCTACCTAGGAAGTAAACAGGAGGCAAAAGAAAATTTTAAAATGGTACAAAATGTGGGAAGGCAGCTAGGGTACCAAAGAGGGGAGATGCTTACCCCCTGTCTCCCTCCTTTGTAAAGAGCTGGTTATTATACAGTATTCCGACCCTGAGGATTCAGGAAAAATGTTGTTAAGGGAGACAAAATTAATTATAATAAGGGATTTCAGTTGAAGCAAACAATTTATTTTTATGTTTAAATAATTTGTCGGTGATTTTTTTTAAAATGGAAAACTGTATCCTTTTGGATGTGAGCCAATTACATAGATAACAGGCTAGTGGAATGATTACTGAGCTGGAAAAATCTAAGTTTTCCAGAAGCAAATTTTTGGGATCTTCACAACCAGTTAACGTTATGTCTTCTTAGACAATTCCTTTGAGAAAAATATATCTTCAATTTGCAATAATTAAAATTATATGTAATTTGTCAAACGATTTGACCAGTGAAAGCAGCACAGTAAACACCAAGATAGTTTGAGGAAAACTTGATGCTTTTATTAACTCACATCTTTAAATATAAATACAAAAAGTTAATGATTTGTTCATTTCACATCTTAAAATTTACTCCCTTTTTACCCAGTACCAAATAAATTACTTATATAATTTATTATATAAATTTTATTTTTTTGATGCTAAAACATTTGACTTTGTAGGAAAGACACAGGATGATTTCAAAAAGGTTTCCAAAAGCACAAACAAACTTACACTTATCAAATCCCCTCCCCCCTCAGGAAAAATCTTTCCTTGCAAACCTCTAAAATAATCAATGCCTACATATATGGATAGAAAGGCGAGTAAGACCACCCCAATGTCCCACAAAGGTCAAATGTTTGGCTAAACCCTAAACAGAATTTTAACTCAACATGCACTAAAGTCAAAGACATTATTGTCTTGCTCAGTTCCATAATTACTATTATTGTCTTGCCAGGATCGATTGGCTGTTGTGGTTTTGATGTTTAAATCATACTGAATGAATTGACACAAAATGAAAAATCATGTAATTTGAAATATGAATAAAAATGTGTCATACACTATAGCATAAAAAGAACAGAAATCCCAGCACACAATAATAAGGGGAATATTAATATCACATTCGTTTTAAATCATTGTTGTACAAATTTTATGTATAACCTTTCAATTTCTGGTGGTATCTCTTTTTAATCTAGTATTAGTTACTTTAATTGTTTTTCATATATCAAAATTAATGTTTAAATTTAGTGTGTTGATTGTTTTGAAGGTATTTTACTCTTAGAGGTTGATTTTCAAAGGATAAATTGAAAAATGTTGTTATCTATCATCAAGTAACAGTTAAATTCTCTCTAGAATAAAACAAAAGACTTTTCATATCCAAAAAATCTATCTACTCTGAGAGAATTACCACCCATCTAAATCAACTGGTTGGATTAAGTACAACTGTATTTTTTGCTTTGGGCCAAGATGTTCTAGTATTTACCAAAACAATTCATATCCATTTTTGCGAGATATGATTGGCTCCCATAACTCGCGATATCCAAGACCATTAATTGATATTGAGGCGGAAGTCAAATTGATGGGAAGTACACATACTAAAAATAGAAAAAAGGTTTACATTGTATTGTTTCTTTGAAAATAAAGTGGATTTTATCCATTATTTTGGTAAATACTAAAACAAATATCCCCCGGAGCCGGGGTTGGTGCCTAGCACTATAGATATATACCTCAACACTTTGAATCTCATTATATACCCACCACTATTAACCTCCCCTTTGGGGGATAGTTGTTAACTGTAGTGAGAATGAAACTCGCAGAGTTATTTTAGATTTTCCATGGGAAAAGATGAATATCAAGTTTGCTGTATATTTCATTCTAGAGTTTTGTTATGTGCTTCACTGCATGATTGCACTATCAGAGTGCGACTGCACAAGTCTGTATTAATGTTCTTAAATGATGGATGCATGCTGTTTTGAAAACCGTGTATAAATTCTGTTAAAAGTTTGCAGTTGCATGTTCATATCAGGTCTGTAAATGACATAAATTTCAGTAATGCAAGAACTGAAGAACTTGTAAAATGTTATCAAATACTTTCTCAAAAACTTTAGCAAACATTGTCAATATGTTGTTGTTTTTTTTCATTTTATAAATCAACTATATACTTCTTATAAACAGGTCTTTACTCTTCAAAAGTTTTTTTCACCTCCTTTTTCAGTATTGGTGTACATTGTTCTGTATGGTCCTTTCGCATATATTTCTCTAATGACAAAGTGCTTTATTTCTTAGTGTTTTGCAGCTCTGTCCTTGATCTGCTCAACCCACGAAATTAAATTCTTGTCTTGGCAACCAGTATTGGCTTGCATCGAGTCTAAAAACAGAGCTTTTAGCAAGGTACATTCATGTAGTTGTTGATTTTAACATTTCAAAAAAGTTTGTTTTTCTTTGTTTGTTGACTTTTTTTCAAGAATTAAACAACAGTTTCCTTGCCCACCACAGTTGTAGCATCATTCTCTGTTCCAGGAGGTTTGTGGGATGGGTCTGCTGCGATGTGTGTGGGAATGCAACCCATGCTTCCACTACACTCACTAGCTGACACCATATGTGGCATATCCATGTATTTCTTGACAAGTGAAAACACTGAAGCACTTAGAGTATTTTGAAGTTCAGCTAAATGAGTGTGTGACGTCGAATCAACTGTTATAAGACATGTTTCCCTTACAGGTGTAGTTGTTGATAAGTGGCCATTTGATGCTGCTCGTACTTGCCATGGGTTATCAAACTTTAAACTTGTTGTTGATACAACCATTGATTTTGGTCGTATCTGGCCAGTAAGATTAGTCCAAGAAAAGTTTGAATTCTCTGTGGTAACATCGCTAGTTGTGTTAGTGTCAACCGTTATTTCTGGAATGGGGGCAAGTGATTGTCGCTGAGGCTGTGCTTGGTTTTCATACTCCCGCCAGTCAAATCGAACAACATCCAGATTGTCTGAATCATTTTCGCCCTTTTTGCTTAATTGCTCTCTGTAATCAAACTTCACACAGTCTTCATCAATGGGTTCTACTACTTCTTTTTCTGGAACTCTCATGTTACAGATATTTTCTGGCATAAGAAATGGGATTCCAAACATCAGGCAGGCGGCAAGGGTTGGCACAGCACCAGCAATATAAAATGCCACTTGATATGAACCAGACACATCATAGATAAAACCTTCAAGACAAAAGGGCATCCTAATGTTTAGCTGTGTTTGCAAAGTAAGAATAAAAAAGGTTTAAGGAAGGCGGAACTCTAACTTCCTGAAAAATGGTACAGAGCCTAATATTTATATAGAGTGGAACAATTATTAAAACTGAGTTAATGTACAATACTGTAGTGTAAATAATGAAGTTATGAATAATCATTGCAGTTTTGTACAAAAGAAATATCTGAAAAAAACATTTTCTAGCTTCAACAGGATTTTAACCTATGACTTAAAACTGTGATTGAGATGCAAAACACTCTTGTCAATAAAGCTACGAAGTCGTAACTGGGCAAGCAGGCCTCGATGTACACTGATTGTCAAGACTGAGTTTGTAGTGGGTGTAGTGACGTTTTGAGTGATTGTTGATGTTATGTATGCAGTTTAAGCAGCTGCAAAAGAGAATCCTAAAAAATTACATTCACACTTCAACAGAATTTGAACCTGGGAACTTTGTGATATGTACAGGTGCAGCAGAGTGAATAAATCTACTTACTAGATGATGCAGCAGACCCATTCCTGTTTCATAAATAACAATACATGTTTTTATTTTGTGATGAAGGTTTTTTAAAATTTAAAAGTTGCTTGTACATAACAATTCTTTCAAGTAATGACTTTCTTTTTCCATCTAGCACTCAACACCAGAATTGGAATAATGACGGTAAGACTTTTGTAGTTTGAACAGTTTTGTGATTTGGTACATTATGTCTAAAATGCTATGTACAAAGAAATATATAAGAATGTACAATATTTCTATATTCAGTAATTTCTAATAATATCTCTTTTGCAGCATACATAAAGAAGTAAGTTCTAATCATTTTTACCTGCAAGTGGAGGTCCAATCGTGAGAGGCACAGATTTTATTCCAAAGAGGATGCCGACACCTGCTGCCATTTTGTGCCTTCCTACAATGTCCCCAGTTAACACGGGAGCTAAGAGCACATAGCAGCCCTCAAAGAAACCCCAGATGAAGGAATATGCAGCTAGGCCAATGTAATTTGTCAAGACAGGGCAAACTGTGTTGCAGATACCCATCACCAAGAATGACAACTGATAAAGGTACAATCGATTCACTTTGGGATGGTCAGCAATTTTGCCGAAGATCAAGCGACCAGCAGTTGAGCCAATTGACATCAGACCAATGAGAAGGGTAGCTCTGTCCATGTCAATTCCTAAATCTAAAGCCAGCCTGACCTAGTGGTGAGTAAACATTGATAATAACAATAAACATTTGAATATGTAGAAGAGAAACAGTATATATAAATGGATCTGGCAGTACTTTTCAAAATGGTTGCTTCGTCCTGTTACATGTACTACGATTATGGAGACTGAGTTTGTACCATAGTATAAACAATAACATGATTGTGGCAGTTATTTATGCGATTGAATCATAAACCTAAGAATGGAATTGGTTTTACTCACTAAGAGGTGAACTGCTTTCTGGGTTGAAACTCTTGAAGTTGGTTAGAGTGCTGTATAAGTATCACAGACTATGGGTTCATATCTCAAAACTGTTTCCCAGGAATCTCTTTTTGGATTGCTTAAATATCATGAAATAACTGCAACAATCATTCAGTTACTGTTTAAAATGAACTTAAATGGAAAAAATACAAAAACTAGACAATTACTGTAAAGAAGTTAGAATAAATAACACCAGTCATTTCTACTCTTCAAGACAAACAAAATGAATGGTTACTTTATAGGGTTTTGTGAACTGGTTAAAAAGTAAGAATAATGCCATTAATTTCTAATCATCAACACAAACAAATTAAAGTGAGTGGTACACTTATGGAGTTTTGTTCCTTGGCTCAAATGTTATAATGAGTACATGTAACACCAATCATTTCTACTCCTTCAAACAAAATGAATAATTACTTTACAGAGCTTTATCAACTAGTTCAGAAATTTGATTTTTATTTTTGCTTTAATATGATAAAGTTAATATAGATTTTGAGTGGAAGATACTAGTAATTATAACTTACCAAATGGACAAATGGAACAAAATATCCTAACATCCAGAATGACAATGCGACACACCACAGAATGTAAGCCTTGTTCTTGAATATCTGCAGTGCAGCAAAACGTTTCTTCTTGTCACCCTTCTCATCACTTTCACTTGTATTGTTGAGAAAACCTGTATTGATTGGCCGATAGACTAATGAACATATCCATACACAGATGATCATACCAGCTGAAATTCTCATTGTGTTCCGCAAACCAAAATGCTCAAGAACATTTTGCAAAATAGGTCCCATGGCCAATGTTCCAACACCACTCCCCGAGGAGGTGATGCCATTTGCAAGTGACAGTCGCTTCCAGAAATACTGACCCAAGATGACAACAGACGGAAAGTAGCACATGCTGGCACCAACACCAAACAGAAACCCATAGGTCAAGTTCATCTGCCACATTTCTGTGGAGAAGGATCCAAGAAGACAACCTGCTCCAGCAATTGTGCAGCCTATCATGGTCGTCACACGGCAGTTAAGTTTTGTACACAGTGTGGTTGCAAGAGGGCCCAATATGAACATCATGCCATATGTGATTGATCCCACCCAGGCTGAAATGGCAAAGGCATTCATTGAGGTACAGTAGGTAAAAAATTGTTGCTATAATTTCATTGTAAGGTTTCAAGGTAAAGTTAACTTATAAAATTGCCAGCTTCAGCTAAATCCTTTACGAGCCAGGTGGCCCATGGAGCTGGCACTTATCCTTGGTTTCTGTAGTGCTAAGTGGATGAGAGTCTTGGACTCCCCCTGGACGGGACCCTAATCTATCATAGGTTAGCTCCCAGCAGATGCTGGTACTCATTTACCAACCCCAGAAGGATGGAAAGCTAAGTTAGTTTAGACGGAAAAAAAGGTCACACAAATAGTCAAATCTCAGCAGAGCCATGATCAAACTGGAGACCTTATGGTCGGAAAAACAATAGACACAGATTCATTATTTTGTATTATTTGAAACAAAGTCTATGAGTTATCACTTTAGAGGGTTTCATCAAATGGTTTAGTTCTAAGTAAGCAAGATGCCTTGAATTGAGTGAGATGGAGAGTGGGAGTTGGAGAGATTGCCGTTAGAGTGGGGTAAATCCCGACACCCCCGTTTACGGGGATAAACCCGCGGATCAAAATTGGATTGATAAGTATGAATAATACTGATCATTTTTATTATCGTGGCAAAAAAATAAAATTGTTCCTTTATACAGGGCTTCATCAACTTCTTCAAAACCTAGAATGAAAAACACTGACCATTTTTTCTCTTCGAGGGAAAAGTCATTGGTCTCTTTATAGGATTTCATCAACTGGTTCAAAAGTTATAAATGAATAACACTAGTCGTTTTTACTTATCGTGGCAAACAAAATGACTTCTAATTTATGGGGCTTCATCAACTTGGTTAAAAGCTAGAATGGCTGACAGTAACACCATAATCATTTCTACTGTTTAAGACCAACACTGAGTATGAGTGGCCACTTAGGATGTAGTTAATGTAAAATTTATTTACCTTTTAAATATCGCAAATTTATCACTGCGCACCCTCATTGTTTAAAAATAGATGCGCAATTTAAGCTATAATTCTAATAGTTAGCATTTTTTTAAAAGCTACAATTAAAGCTTTAACATTCTATTACATTACTAAAACAGTTTTTGAAGAAATGTCCGTCTTTTCCTCAACAGCAGCAGCCGTTCCCGTTTTAACGACCTAAAATTGACCAGACGACCGAAAGTCGAAAAGTTCCCCTAGGATGTCTGATATCGAGTGCTCACGTAGAGCTCTGCTCCGTCTACAGCTGGATAAATCAAATATCCGTGCCAAACAGGAGAAGAACAAGTGCCCCTCGACCTTTGTAAGTAGCAGGTTATTTTGGTCTAAAATTTTTGGCGAAGCGGAGGAGATTTCTTAAAATATCAAATTGACGGCTTATGTAGGAGCATGCAGCGAACAAAAGAAAATGTCTCTTCGCTAGATGAATAATTATTTTTGCCAATGAAAATCTTTTAAGGTGAAAAAATTTCAATTTTTTGCAATGATAAGCAAATGTAGAATGTTGGCTGATTCAAATTCGACCCTTAAAAAAGACCAAGTTTTCTTTCAAAATTTGCAGCGTCACATGCACAAATTGATAACATTATCATACGACTATGTGGGGCTTCACACTTTTTTTTTTTAAAAAAAAAAAGCGCAACCTTTTTTATCAAATGCATTACCAGGTTAAAATTATTTTGCCCCATTGCTTTGCAATGTTGCGGCAATATAATAAACTGTGCGGATACGTTTTTTTCTGTAAATATTTCCCCATAATGTAAAAATTGAGTTTCTATTTCCTTTGATTAGCCGAAGCAGTACACTTTTAATTTCCTGTCCTGACTACAATCGAAAGCTGAGATAAAGCTGAGATATTCCTCAGATATTCTCCACGGAATGAAGTCTGACTTGGATGAAAATGCTTTGTTTATATAGATATATATATAAATATATTTGTAAAAAGAACCAAATAAATTATTTCGTTAAGTTGTAAGGAAAAGGTTTATGCTACAGAGTTTTAAACGTGGTCGTAAAAAAGAATCCGTTTATCGGGCACGTTTGACTTCTAAGTTAAGAGCAAAAAAAAATATTTTTTACGAGATTTTAAAGTTTATAACTTGGGATTAAGGAGCTGACCTTGGCCGCATCCGAAACAAAAACACTCAAAACTGTTTAGTAAAGGAAGTGTATTTTTTTGTTTTCTCTCCGTCGAATTGTTTTGGTTGCTTGTTCACACCCGCAAACTTTTGGCTTTGGGACCTTAGTTCTTTCAGTTTTAATTTAAAATTGTCATATAAAATTCTGCCCTTTTCTTTTTCTGTTCAATTTATAAAAGAAAGATTCCAAGTAATTTTTCTTACAAGAATTTTAGTTCTCTGGAAAATATATAATATATATCAAGACAACAAAAGCATTCACTGTTTATACAATAATTTTTTGTGGGTGATTGACTACGGTTTGAATTTAGTCAGAACTTTGAGATATTCTTTTCACAAAAAACAGCAACAACTAAAAAAAACGGTTAACATACAATAAACACGTATTTTATGAAACAAAAGGACAATAATATTGCACAACAATGAAGAAAATATCAAGAAACTTTTGAAACTTGTTTAATTACAGATCAGTACGTAACTCCAACAGTATCACTGATTGGTATATCTCGCTTAACAAACTTTGTTGGGTTTGACATTAGTTCAATGTGTACCTTTTCTAAAATATCGGTTTTGCAAGGTTTAAGAAAAGTGTTTTAAAACTGTTTGCTTTACATGAAAACTCGAAAGTTTTCTTCCCTGCGGTGCACTGTTTGCTGTTCCGAGCTGGAAGTAACGCCATTGGAAACCGGTCAAACGAGTTAATTGACTGTAGAGCGCGTGACTCATTTGCATTTTTGGTGAAATATTACTTTCTTCTTTCTAAAATAAAATTATTTTGCAACCGTTTAAAATCTGCAAGGAAGCAACATCAATAAAACAGTGCTTTATTGAAAATATTTTTGAGATTCAAGGACGAGGAAGATAAAGCATAAACGAACTGACTTGTCTTCGTAGCGAATGGACTGCGGTTATTTCAAGCGTTCAAGCCTTCCGCTGAAACTCTAAACCCTATCGGTTTGTTAGAAAATTGATTTTTTTAACAGTGTAAAAAAACTAAAGGCAGTTACAGACAAAAAATCTTTACTATAAAATCGAAAATAAGAGAAATTTGCTGAGCTTTATAAGAAGTAGTTTGACCGGAAGATTCGTCAGGGAAAAACCTCTCGAAATTTTTTTTTTTTTTTTTTTTGAACGAGTGCGGGGGGGGAAACCGCGGGGTAGAGGTCGAGTTATCCGGCTTTTTAACGTTTTTCAAGAAGATAGATGTACCTACAATTTAAAAATATTTCTTATAATGGCGTAAAGTCGTCAAAAGGTACAATACTGCAACAGAGTACACAACTCGATTGTTTTGTGGTTGTTTTGACAATATTAAAAGCAAGCAGATAATTTGCATTTTTGATAGCAAGCGAGAATTTGCAACAGTTTAAGAAATAATTTGAACCTACCAGCGCTAGAAGTAGAAGTTCCTGGAAACTCTTTTAGAAGCTCTACGTAGATAATCCCGAAGTTATTCATGGTCCCAAGGACAATAAATTGAGTCGTGAAAGCTGCAAAGCACACGAACCAGCCCCATCCACCGTCCGGATGCGGCACGAGTTCGGGCTTCTGGTTTTTCTTTTGGTTTTTGCAGCACAACATTCTAATACCAGCAAGCGTAGCACCGCGCGCAAGTTTTTTAAACTTTTTGCCCTATAGCCCTATCTACCAGAGAAGCGACCCGGCAAGGTGCACCACTTCAGATCGAATTTAGTTTCAGAGCTGATAAAAGCTGCTAGCCTTGCAAAGCTTTTCAGGTGAAGGCTTTCAGTGACAACGGAAATGACGTCAGTGAAATGTGATTGGCTACTTAAAGCTTCAGATGAAAGCAATTTTCAAACGTGCTGATTGAAAACAAAATTCTCCGCTCGTTATATCGTATGATTTCTTTTGTTTTCCGTTTGACCTCTGTGTTTTGTGATGCAAGCACACCGTTCTCGGTCGCTGATCATGTGATTTTTGAATAAAGAGGACGTTTTGGGACCTGATGTTTTTGTTGATATTTTTACTTTAGTCTAACTAAAAATACGATTGCTCAATTTTGTTTTTGCCTTTTAAAAATGAATTTAAAATTTGTTGGATCCCGCGGAGAAATTGCCCTGTTGGACATTTTAGGCTCTTCTCAAATTCCATAAGTTAGTTGTTTTAAAAAATTCTTGCTTGTGAACCGATAAACAATATGACAATGTTATTGTTCTAGTAACTACACTCATTTTACATTCACCGACGTGTTAATACTCGTCAGGGAGTATAAGAAACGATAAAAACATTCACAGGTGAATTTCATGACCGGCATCCATTTTCCGTTCATATATCCGGCTAAGAGACCCGACCCAAGGCAAGAGGTTATATTCTAAGGTGACCTTGACCCGGGCTATCTAAAACTGGCCATGCATTGGTCTTGGAAAGCGTTTATCTAAGTTGTTTTTTTCAAATGCTAATGTGTTATCCTTGTCTATGAAAGTTTACACTAACTCAAATTTGACGTTATTCTTGTCAGTTTGTGTCGCTACTCATAGTAACATCAATTTGATTACGTTATAGGTTTTTATTTCTTATAAAATCAGGATTAGAAAGAAACGAATACAAAAGTCAAAAGACACAGGAATACAAAAAAACGCTGTGCTGAACTTTAATTGCAGAATATTAGAATACATTTGAAAGGCAAATTTGATTTTAAAAATATTTATTTACAAAACAACGAAATGTTTTCCTTGATGTATACAGAATTTGCCCTTCATCTTGGCAGATTTTTTAAGTCCCATAATCGGTTTCTTTATAGTCGCGTATTAAGTATGAAGTCGGCTCGGAAACAGAGGAATTGCACCATGTTCGGCTGGTCGAATGGGGGAGACTGACCATTAGCCGTTCATGAGTTAGGCACTGATGTTGTAACATCTCCTGTTACTGTGGTTTAACCTCACTGATGTATACCCCAAAAAATGTACCGAATTAACCACCTCGGGGGCATTTGTTTCATTTCTTACCGCTACGTTTTTAAAAAGGAAAAAAAAAACTTGTTATGTCCGGTACAGAACAGGTTTTTTTGTCCATGCGCACTATTCATAAAACAAGAGGCTCATTAAGCCTTTACTCGTGGTACGCGTGGGACCGGGGACAAATCCCAAATATGGCAGTCAC
>JANCMA020247922.1:0-12681 GCA_024336925.2 Zoanthus solanderi | reverse complement strand
TATAATGCGTTTATAGTATGTTATGTATATTGTAGGTAACAACTTGTAAACCGAGTTATATACCTTTGCAAATAAATTTATTTATTATTCTGTTCGTACGCGCGGATGGACATAAAAGTAAGAATTCGTCAATTCGAAAACATTACGACAACAGACACGCAGTCACAGTTCCGGATGACCTCCGCAGTCGTTTTAAAGTATTAAAAGAATGCGAGAACAAGTTTGATTGTCTCATTGATGAGATGCTACTCATTAAACAATTACGACAATCAAACTCAATTCGAGCAAAGGTATTTGTTTAACTTATGCTAATTTTTTGTTTATCGTTTCTGAGTTACTCTTACAATCGCATATATAATTATTTTTTTCCATGACAATGTCAATGGTGCCAAGATGTAACCAAAACGTCGGACTCTTAGCGCTAGTTTTTATTGGTAAATGTTTATCCAAATCACTGTTTTGAATTGATAAAAAAAAACCCTGGAAATCAATTCGAAGATATTACTGGCTGACACACTTTATTCCGAGCAAAGTTTCAAAATTGCGCGGGCTTCCTGTGTTATTTGGTGACTTACCTAGGCTTCCTGTTGTGGTGTTACAGACTCAGTTAGCTGGATGGCGACATAGTGGCTACGGTCTATCGACGCAATAGCCATAAAAAATTGATGAAATGCATAAAGCACATGCCAGCCAGATATGTCGTATTTGACTGTGGGCACTTGTTTAACAGAAAGAAAGAAGTAAGAATCCATACCGTTCCCTAATTTGGTGACAATAGGCCGTTGGATTAATATAGAAGAAACATTGGAACAACTCTTGAAAACAAACACATTCCACAACATTCGAAAATTGAAAAAAACAAACACAAAAAATAAATCATATACAAGCAAAAGAGGAAGTCGAACAACAGACGTTTGATAAACGTGCTTTCGTCAATTGTTTCACTGATTCCTTTTGAAGCTGAAAGCTTGGCATAACTGATAAGTTCGTTGCCATAACACCATCTTTTCTATTTCTGTAAATCTTTCTAACGTTCATCAACTCTTTTCTGCCATTGTTCATGCTTTTTAGCCGCTTGGCATCTGCGAGTGATTCCCCAGAATGCCAATCAATGCTGCTACTGATAAAACATTTTGTAAAAAAAAAAAACATACACAGTTACTCTGGTTAAAAAATACTGCTATCACTCTCCGTGCCGACGTTCTCTGAATCAATGCTCCGTTTATCTTGGATTAAATTTTCCCAACACACATAGGGGAAACGTCTTCTCACGATGACATATAAAGAAAGATTAAAAACTAAATTTCTTGTGATCTTTATAAAGTCACCCACCAAAGTGAAGCTGTGAGCAAAATTTGACAACACAGATTAGGCACCAGTACTCCTCCGACACTGTTTTGTGTTCGACCGTTATTATTGGGTGTAGTAGTTGCGAGAACGTTGGAGCTTTAAAATTACAGTACGAAGAAAGAACCAAATCAATTTTTTTTGGTAGGGGATGGGGAGGGGGAAGATTCTAAACTTTAGAAATAAATAGTACACTTTAAAATTGATTTCAATCAAAAAGTAAATTTTGTTAATACTCGCTAGATTACAATAAATACATTACATTTCAAAAACTGACAAAAACACTGTTTTGTTTCCATATCGAATTTAAACGGAAGATGGTAACAAACTAAAATGTCCAGCTTTAAAAACAAGAAAATACACTCAACAAGGTAGCGATTATTCAAATTTCATTTCGACAAATATTTCCGACCCGAATTCTTCTCCCCTCTTGAGTTGACGGGAAAAGGGCGGGAAAAGGACGCTTCCTCAAAAGGAGCGCCAGGACTAGACCAGTCGTATGTTCTGATCAAAACTTAATGCGCATTCAGCGAGTCACTTGGTAATTGAAGATATTTTCCCTCACAAAGGAGACGCTTCCCCTTTCCCTCAGTCCAGAGATCTTCTGCCTTTCTATCCAAGACAGCGAATGGTTTATGCGGCTGATCCAAATTTCGATTCAGTATCCATGGCGACTTACAAGATCTGAAGTAGAAAAATAATTGGTTGGTAGGTCACTTTGAAAAGATAAAATGACATGATTGTTATTCATATTAACGTTTCAGCGTTTTCAAAGCCGTTTTAAGAGTAAGTTATTTTAAAAAGCTGCACTGAAAATAAATTAATTATAAATGAAAGGGAAAAAAATTAATTTTATTTCGTTAGAGTTTACAATTTTCAATAATCTTTGTAAGCTATATAGGTATTCATTAAAAGGAATTTATGAAAACAACTGACGGGGGAGTAAGTTTCAGAATTTAAGGTATTTTTCCAGTAGTTGCAAAAGTATGTGGCTACCCAACAAATCTCATTTAACTACAAGGCGAGACCCTTTTCAAGGATATCACGAATTCCGACCTCGTACCCAGGCTCATGAGAGTGACATGAGCCTGGGTATGATGTTGACTAGAATTTATCTATTCAAGCCGCTATGACGTCACAACAAACTACTTCGAACAGAAATTCCCTTCCAGATAAATAAATAAGTAAATAAAATAATAAAATTAAAAATCACAGTTTACTATTCGGAAGCGAACGCACAGGAAATTTTGGATTTTACGATTTTTTTTATTTGAAAACTAATTAAAGTTTGCAAGACTTTGCGGACGAACAGACCTTTATAGCTTGCAAGTTCGTCTTCTTTCTTCCGTTCCGAGACAGAAGTATTCCCTTGTACCTGCAAAAAATAAAGTAAGACAGATCTTAAGATCTAGCAGTGGTCTAGCAAAACAAGCTTGTTTACGGCAGACATGGACACGTGTTTCCCGCCTGTCGATGCAGACAAGCCTGTGTTAACAAGATCCGTCTTACTAAAGTAACAATACAAATAACCAACTGGATGTATTTTCTAGTATTTGTTTAACTCTGAACGGAATCACAAGCTCGTTTGAGTCAACTAACACAAACCAACTGATAAACTAAACTTTATTATCATTTTAATGATGACGATGTTGCAAATATACTGTTACACAGTAAAGTTAAACCCTTTTATGAGCCTACTGGTTCGATGGGCTAGTGCTTATCTCGGGTTTCCGTAGCATAAAGCGAATAAGAGCTTTTAATTCCCCCTGGGTGGGACACTAATCCATCACAGGTTAACTCCCCGCAGACGCTGGTACTCATTTACCTACCCCGGAAGGATGGAAAGCTGAGTTAGCTTAGGCGGAAAAGAAAGTCGCACAAATCAGTTCAAATCTTGGCAGAGCCGGGGATCGAACTGAGGACCTAGTGGTCGGAAGGCAGAGATCTTACCAACTGCGCCAACCATACCCGCCCTTACTTGTTCTATCTTTCATCGAAAATACTGAAGACACTGTCTGTCTCAAATCACAAAAAAAAACAGAGCTTACAAGAGCACTAAGGGCGTTATAATTGATTTTCAACTATTACAATTTATGGCAGTTATGAACAAAATAAGAAAATTCAGTGAACCTCAACCTACTGAATAAAATCAAGAACACTGAGCCCGAGCAAAGTTGTACTGGTACTTTAAAATAAAAAAGTGTATAATTTGAAATATTTAATAGAAAACACAAAACTGATATTTCAACTAAAGATTTGGTTAAATCACGTGTGAGTACTAGTAACTACTACTCAATTTCAGAACATACAAAACGTACTCAGAACAAAATTGCAATGCATTAAAGCCATTTCATAGATCACTACTTCGACTGAAGATTTTTGTACTTCACCAAAAACAGAATAAAGTGGCTTTTACAATTACTTTTCTATTTTTAAAGGAAAACAACTTTTACTTGTTAAACTACATTTTTACTTGTGCCAGCAGCGAAGCGCGGCACAAGTGTAGGTTTGCCCCGTGTTTTTTCTTTTTTTTTTTTTTAAATTGTGTCGAGTCTTCAGCCACTTGATGTGATACTTGATATACTGGATAGCGACTGAGAAGCCAAGTCTTGCGTATACAGTCAGAACTCGATAAAATCAAAAGCTTTCACATTTTATCCACAAGCTGGCACAATTATAAGCTCCTAGAGCGTCTTGTTAAATATTGAATAAGGCATATCTGAAACGTTCATAATAAAAGTCTCCATGATCGCAGATTTATTTTTGTTTTGAAGTCCAAAATCCAACAAGTTCTCAGTCCTTTTTCCGTTTTAAAACTATTTGGTGATTTTGGAAACCCGAAACAAAATTAAAATTGGAGTAGCAGAATTTTTTATAACTTGGCCACTAAATCAGGAGGAAAGTTTTAAAGTTTTTAGAAGTTCAAATATCGCTGGCATGGACTGAGGTGCAGACTCGAGCAGACGGCGGATGCAAATGCGTCAAGTTACTACACTAAATGGTCGGATTTAAAGGTAATAAAAAATACTATCATTGCCAGAAAATATGGCGATCATAATCAATTTGAATTTGCCGGAATATAAATTATAAAACAACAAGTGATTTTGAAATTTTATCACAGCTCTTCGCTTGATATATAACATACATTTATGGTGATTCGAAACATACTTCTGGATATATCTGCCTTAAAACGAAAATAATTGAAAGTCCAATCATGGCGTACGGTTAACTTAAGCTATGAAAAAGAAATATTGACAGAGGCATCATTTCAGTCACCAGTATTAGAACTGTGTTTTTAAACTTTTTAACTTTTGAAATTTTATCACAACCTTCCGCTGATATAGAGGTTTATGGTATTTCGAAACACAATTCAGGAAAACGGTATCTATCTCAAAACGAAAAGGTTTTAAAGTCTAATCAAAACGTATGGTTACCTTAAAAATATGAAAAAAGAAGCGTCTTAAGTGTTCATTTCATTTAACATTTGTTTTTAACGGTGATGACCACGCTAGCGATCCACTTACCACGTATTTTGCTTTGCATCCAACACTAGTGTAAACAAAAAAATAAATGTGATGAAATTGAATCCAATCTTGCGATATCAGTTTAAAAAGTCTACCAAACTTCATGAGGTGTCCACCAAAATATCTGCTGCACGATTCCCAGGATGTAATGAGTCAGGAGTAAAATAGTCCGAGGGTTCGAATTGTGGGATATTCACACACTATTCAAGATTGGCCCAGCGTTTTCAATAACTATTGAAATATATAATATATATATATAATTATCAATCTCAAAATTAACAAGATAATATCTTAATGCAGATAACGTTTTCGAAGTGATCATTAAATAATTATTGTTTTAACTAAGAAACAGAAAACCGATAGTTTTTTCTTGCATTCCTACTAAATGTCTATTATAAACTCTGCATTCGGCACAGTAATTCAGGCTTGAGAAAGTCTTTCTGTTCTATGACTCCTGTCGCCACAGCAATGTCCTTCATGACATTCGGGTCCCACGCAAAATTTAGCATCGCGCCAGGAACCTGAGAAAGCAAGTGAAAGAGTTACCATATTTGGTTAAAATGAGAAAATAAGAAAATGAGAATGAAACAATACGAGGCCGCCTTAAGGTTTTCGTGCATGACTACGTATCGCGGATACATGATTAGAATTGCAATTAAAATCCATTAAAACTTCTAATCTTTGAATTAATAAGCATAGCATAATTTCTTCTATTTTGTTCTTCAGTCAATAGTAATTGACGATATCAACTAGCCTTTGCAGCTGTATACACAAGCAAAGCAACAGCGGAAAACCTGGGTCCATTAATGTCACTCAAGGGTGTACAACAATTATGGGGAATGAGTTTGTATCGCTACGTAAACAATATGCTTATGAACGATCGTCGCGGTTTTGATTATTGAGACTGAGTTTGTTTCGCAGTGTAAACAATGGCGTTATGAATGATCGTTGCGGTTACAATTGTTGAGATTGAGTTCGCATCGCGGTGTAAACAATGATGTTATCAATGATAGTTGCGGTTACGATTATTGATACTGAGTTTGTATCGCGGTGTAAACAAATGACGTTATTTGTGACCGTCGCGGTTTGGCACACAATTAGAGTAACTTAGGAATAGAAGCTTAAAAAATTCAACAGCATTCAAACCCGCGAAGCCGTTATGCGATAACGGTGCAGTGGTCTAACCAAAGTCAGCTCTCGCAGATGTCACACGCTCTAATCCCGTTTTACACAACAGAAAGACATTGATGGATCCTCTAAAACTGGTCTGCTCTCCCAGTTGTGGCTTCACAGTTCAGCTGGTTAGAGCGCTGCACCGGTATCGCAGAGGTCAAAGGTTCAAATCCCGTTAAGGCCTTTCGGGCTTCTGTTTCGCAATTGCTTAAAGAGTCCACATAACTACGACAATCATTAATAACTCATTGTTTACACTGCCATACAAACTCAGTCACAATAATTAAAGTCACCTATAGTTATGCATAATATAAATAAATCTCAATCGCCTTCGTGCTATTAGCCAGTACAAAAAATACCATAATACTCTTTGTTTGTCCACCCAAAATTTTGCATAAACATTGTTTCCAGTTTCTTTTGGGATCGTTGTGTAAGTCACAAGAGAAAATATAAACAATGCTTATGCAAAGTTTTGGGTGGACAAACAAAGAGTATTATAATGGTATTTTTTGTATCAGCTAATACTTATAATTTAAGATTTCAAAAACAGGAAAGTATAAATCAAATGATTTAGGTTTGAGTTGGGATAAGTAGAGATGAGTTGTGTGAGATCGAGGATGTTTAGAGTTGTATGAAATCGGCGATTTTATATGGGAGTGAGACATGGCGTTTGCGGGAAAATGAGATGGAAATTTTGAGAAGGACCGAGAGAGCCATGGTGAGAGCAATGTGTGGTGCGAAACTGATGGAGAAAACGAGGACTGAGGACCTACTGGAGATGTTGGGATTGAAGCAAACAGTTGTTCAGATGGCCTGAAAGCAAATGGAGTGAGATGGTACGGGCATTTGTTAAGGAGGGATGATGAGCATGTTTTGAGAAAAGCATTGGAGTTTGAAGTGAAGGGAAAGAGGAAGCGAGGACAACCGAGGAAGACATAGAAAATGCAGGTGGAGAAGGAGAGCAGGAGTGTTGGTTTGAAGAAGGAGGATGCATTGAATCAAGCAAGATGGAGAATGGGAGTTGGAGAGATTGCTGCCAGAGTAGGGTAAATCTGGCCACTCCCATTTACGGGGATAAACTCAGATCAAAATTGGAATCGAAATTGAATTGAATCATAAACATTTACATGTAAATTACTGACAGTAAATGTCTATTATTATGAAATCATTACAAATATACAATCTAAAGAGTTGGAAACTTTAGGCACATATACGCATTGCAAAAATGTCTTAAGTAAGACTTGGTACAAAAATTAAAGTGTCTCACGACTTTGTATGTAGTGTCTGATATTCATGAAGTGTCTGATACAAATGATATGTAATGTCCAGTAACCTGTGGTGTAATGGATTACCTGTCTGTGGTAAACTCGTTTTGAGGAATATAATAAAGCATGCTTCCAAATCCAATAAATTATGACATTGTTCTAGTTTTGTAGTTAATCAGAATTTGTAGTTGATCGGCATCAATAACCATTGGATCATACAAAACATTACATAACCATGACTCCATCTCCTCCTCAACCCAGAAGCAGTAGTTTTAATTTTAAACAAAAAAAAAATTGAGAATTGAGTATCCTTAAGATGACTAAAACCAATTACTTAATATATGTAAAGAGCTATGATAAGAGCAATGTGTGGTGTGAAATTGATGGACAAGAAAAACACTGAGGAATGGATGGTCATGTTGGGATTGAAAGAAATAATAGATAAGTTGGCAAAAGCAAATGGTGTGTGCTGGTATGGACATGTTTTGAGGAAGGAGGAGGATGACATTTTAAGAAAGGTGTTGTGTTTCAAGGTGGAAGGCCAGAGAAGGAGGGGATGGCCGAGGAAGACCTAGAAAAATCAAGTGGAGGATGATATCAGGAAGATTGGTTTGAAGAGGGAGGATGCCCTTAATTGATCAAAGTGGCAAAAGGGTGTGAAGATGGTCATGTCTGGAATGGGGTGAATCTGGCCACCCTCATCAGTGGGGACAAAACTGGATCAAAACTGGTCTGCTACTACATAAAAATTTTCAGAAATGAATCTGCATTTCAGTGCTGTGAACTTTGCTCCAAATTGAAACCACCTGTTGTTTTCACTGTTGTAGGTTGAATAAACATAATGTCATATTTGTACAATTAGGATGTAAATTGAATATCATCTGTGCAAGCTAGACATTGATTTTCGCTGGAAAATTCCCATGGAACAAACATTTACTGTCTAGAAGTGTAGCCACAAAATACTCAATTGTACTCTAAAGCTATCTAAAATGGTAATAAAGGAGGAAATCTGTATTTGAATGTAGCAAGGCTTGATTTTAAAGGTACATATATAATTTGTAAATCCTTTTGGTCAGAAAATGCAACAACTTACAGTAAGTGCTTGCAGATTTTGTCTGCATTTTACCACAAAAGAGACTGTTTTCAATCAATCAATCTAATTTTGATCCAAGTTTATCCCCGTAAATGGGGATGGCCGATTCACCCCATTCTAACAGCAATCTCTCCAACTCCCACTCTTCATCTCGCTCGATTCATGACATCCCCCTTCTCCAAACAAACACTCGATTGCTCTCCTTCTCCACTTGCATCTTACATGTCTTCTTTGGGCAAAAATAATTAGTTTTAACTAATATGCATTAAAATGAGTTTTCTAAACACTGCCTCTACATTTAAGGGACGACTGAATAATTCTTGATTGTTCCATGTACAACAATGAGTTTTCTTTTAATTTGAGCCCAGCCAGATAATCTTTGGCACATTTAAACATGCGAGAGAGATATTTAAGGGTGAGCATAGACAAAAAGTAGGTTACGTATACAGCAGGCAGCCAATTCAAACAGTTCAAAGCTCCAACGGTCGCTTTTGACCGAATTTACTGGTCACCAGAATTGTTTTCCTTTTTGACAGATAGTTTCCAAAATACAAAAAAATAGGTAAAATAAAATAATGTATTTTGCTTTATCTTGTGTAAATTGTGTTATTTCTTTTCATTTAGATAGTTTAAATTTGGACAGTTTTTGTCACGCATTCTTCATTGGGATTGTGTTACTACAGCTCTACATTTATTTTTTATTGTGTATTTTGGAGACTATCAGTTCTTTCAAAAAAGAAAACAATTGTGGTGGTAAATTCGATCAAAAGCGACGGTTTATGCCACCTGTGCGTATACCATCAGCATTCAAGAAAATCCTCTTATAAACTCAGCACCCCAGTGGTCCAAACAAGTGGGACAGGCTTATTGTGAATAGTAAATCTGGTATGGTATATCACAGAAGCAAATCAAATTAATTACAAAGACACTTGAAATCTTTTAATGGTGTTAATTTTCACTAACTACTGTAGCAGCTTGTTAATTATGTAAAATGCTAATGCATCAGTGCTTTGTTGTTTTGGAGACTTAAATTGGAAAGTTTATAATGTGCTGCTTTAACTCTGTAAAGTTTCATAAAGTTACACACGGTACCTAAAAACCTTGTTTTGGTGATATCTTGATTTATTTATTTAATTTCTTTCAATGAAAGGCATAATGGTCTGAAAAGGAGAAAAAGAAAATAGATTACTATGACAGTATTGTGCATCTAACAAAAGCCAGTTATGTGCCAGTGAGTGAAGTTTTCTTATTAGTTTTTCAGAACTAATATTTTTTTGTTCAGCTTGCCCTATGGTCCTTGTACAGCCCTTGGACTCTCTAATTTTACATATACGGCCATTTTGGCCTCAAGATTTTTGCCAAAAATAAGGCACCAAGGCAAATGTCAAAGAGCACCAAGGCCGTACCAAACATTTTTTCAAGAGTACTCGAGATAGTTAGTGTTTGTAATGTAAAAGTGTTTGTATTGAGTTTTTAGAGCATACAAGATGGTGGTATTGGTACATTTAGTATATGCAGGAACAGTAACATAAACCAGGTCACACACAGAATTTATTTGTGTTCTTTATTTGATCTTCACCTTAAAATAATCTGATCACTTTCAGTTTATTCAGGCAGTGTTAATAGAAAAATATGGTAAAGGTAAGACGTCATCCAACAGAAAAGGGGAAGCCATAAAAATTTGTGGTCTTAAATTGTGCACAATTCTGGGGTTATTACAGCAATGCCAAGGGCTTCCATGGCAAATGCTGTGTGGCTGTTGAAGATTTAAAGCACTGCTATTGATTAGATATCATAGTGCTTGAAAAATGTTTAATGTTGAGTCATATTTTCAAACTTTGTTCATATAACTTTTGTGAACAGTTTTTTTTTTACATTTTTTTTTGTTTCTAGGAGGCAGATAACTGGACAACTCTGTCAAGTGACGTTGACAAAGTTTTTGAGTCAGGAGATGTCAAGGCTGTAAGTTACAGTATCGTTTTCGCGCGTAACTTAATGTCCGTGAGCGAGTCGCATGCGATTCAATCGCGAGTGATAAGTTTCACGCGTCAGTGGCACTCGAAAAGAACGTATTCTGCGAGTGCGCGATTTACTCGAAAAGTACAACTTTTTAACCAAAGGATGCCATTTTTATCAAACTCGTGCCTGGTTGCTTTGCAACACTTTTATCAAACTCATGCCCGGCAGCCGTGCATGAAGTTTTTTTTCAAAATTGTGACCAGCTGCCGTGCATACATTTTGATCAAACTCGTGCCCGGTTGCAGTGCATATTGTTTTTTCAAATCGTGACCAGCTGCCTTGCATACATTTTTATCAAAATTGTACTTGATTCCCTTGCATATAGTTTTTTTCAAAATGGTGACCGGCTACCTGGCATATATAGCCACTTCCATTTAGAAAATATATTTTTTGAAGTGAAACAGGAAATTATAGAAGACAGCTTACTGTAAGTAGGGAGAGCACCATGGAAATGATCAATCATCTGTACAAGCGCACACAACATATCCGGCGGTCTGGCCTAGCTCCATGCATAAATTATATATAATTGCTATTTGCAGCAGCAGTACAGTCAAACCTCGATTATCCGGACTCATCGGAACCTCGGCAAATAGACCGGATAATCGAAAATATGAATATTAATGAGATACAAATGTAAATAAAAGACATATAAACAGGTGAACAGCAAAGAAACATTTTTTAATCACGAAATTTACACAGTTTTTATGTATTTAGTGAATTTTTACAAGTGTTCACTTTTTTTGCGGATATTCATACACTCTAAAATGTTCAAGCATGTATATTTGTTTCAAAAACATCTCGTCATACTTTAGAACAAAGATAAAACGCTTTTTCAACAGTCTTTTAAACTGAGGATTTTATCAGTCTATTCGCAACTTCAAGTTTTCAAGATGGCAATTCATGAAAAACAGGACCAGAGAAAAAAGTCCGGATAATCGAATAGTCCGGATAATTGAGGTTCGGATAATCGAGGTTCGACTGTACTAGCTTGTATTTGCTATAGTGTCTATATTTGATGTTATTCAACTTTAAATTTTCAGAAGTTTGCATCGTTTAAAATAAAATGATTTTGTTGAAAATTTTTAGATTTCCGCTAAGCTGCTTGGGATGCAAAAAAGTTTGGTAAGTCCAACAAGTTACCTATATTTTTTGAAATATTGAAAAAAAAAACGAACAGCTATTTTTAGACATGTTTCGGCATGCTTATCAATGCTATCATCAGTTTAATAGAATGATGAGTAATACGTGATACAGGTATAGAATACATAATATGAATAAATTATTTACAATATGACGTAATGCATTACAATATAGTGAAACGGAAATTAAAGAGTTAAGAAAGTATTAAAATGATGTAACTGTTTGTTAAGGTCAGGTTTATTCTCTCTTATATAAAATACTTCTTTAAGTTTAAGATCAATAGAGCTATTTGCTGACTCCAAGATACGAAAACAAGAAGGTGTGCATGTACATGCCCTTGCATGAAGGAAATTGAGAAAAATGCTTACTGTATATTCTTTAATTCTGCTAGAAAAATGGCGACTGGTTTCACCAATATGTCTTTAAAAATAGTTGTCCGTTTTCTTCAATATATATCTTTATTGCTACTATTACGATCATATATGAATAGAATTAGAAATAAAAACAAAGAGATGCTAATAGAGCAAAAACCAGCCAATAAAGAAGTTCTCAGCCCTACGCATTACAACTAATTAAACATGAAAGTAAAACTGCATCACAACCCAGAAAAACTTGTCAACATTAAAAACCAGACCCTTACATTTTTGAAAGATGTCATCAAGAAAAATGTCTTAATTTGAAAGAAATCGCCTAAATTGCTTTTCTCGTTTCCTTTTTAGGTTTTCTAAGTCAGTTGATACAAAGCAAGTTAATGGATGACTGCGTGGAGCTGGGGCACCAAGCCGCCCGATACATCATTCAGCAATCTGGAGTGACTGGAATGGAGGAGAAACCACCATTCATTGCTAACATGTATTAATGAAGGGCGCATCTTACCAAATAGCAATGAAATGAATTTTTATCTAGACGTAAGAATAAAGTTGTTATAAATTATAAAACTCGAGGTCATCTCCTCAATTAATAAATTAACTATTTTTTCTTTTGTCTCACGATAAGTCACTTTGATATTGCTGGCGACGTTTCGACTGCTACTGCTAGTCTTATTCAGGCGATGGGGTCGACTGGTTTGGTACAGCATTATGTATGGCGGTGGTTTGTTGTGATTGGCTAATTTCGATCC
>JANCMA020247825.1:0-12681 GCA_024336925.2 Zoanthus solanderi | reverse complement strand
ATCTCTCTGATGATCTCAACAAATCTCATCAGTTCACAAATTTTAATTTTTGTGACGTCACACTTTACCACTCTATTATTCCAGTGGTGATAAAATCACTCATGAAGAAGAAGCACTTATAAGCTATCTACCAACAAGTCTATCTAAGGAGGAGATGCACGAGTACAGACAATATCTCGAAACTTGTAATGGCTTGTTGGACAAACTAGTAGATGTCAAGTTGGCACCAGTAAAACCAGGATGCGCAGATTTTACCAATGCTGACCCAGGAGTTGGCTGTAATAGTTTTGAGGTTCGATTCAGGGATGCTGACTTTGCCATATCACATAGTAGCGACTACCGCAGAAGGGTGCATCCATCTTAATTTTGCAATGGAAGATATATGGGAAATTTGATGGTTTGAATGAAGATCAAATCAGATTATCAAAAAAATGAAAGGAAGAGGATGAAGACAAGCGCACGTTATTATGCTGAACAAATACTGCAAGAGGATTGATGATGCTCCCATATTCAATGATAATTATCTATTCTTTTTAACAGAAAGAAATAATATACCTTTTTTCAACAACGTTTACCTAGCACAGTACAATACAACAAACAGTGTTCAACAGAAACAATCTGCCCCGGGGTATCTTTATTTATTGAAAATTATGACATGTTACGAAAATCACTAACACACGAGAGCGTTGTAATTTGAATACTTTAAAGAGGTTTGCCTGGAGAGAGAACAAGAGCCATGTGTGAATGTTCCGTGGGTTGATCCCAAATCCTCTAGAATTCCTACTCCTCAGCCAGATCCAAACAATAAAGGGCACTAACTTCCACTTTCTGAGACCGAAATAACAATCAACAAGATGAGAGAAATCGATGACTGTGCTCCAAGAGCCAATATCGGAAAGCAGTTCAAATCCAGCTTTATTTCCTCAAGTAATTGCGAAAAGATCAGTTTATTTTCTAAAACATTTTGTGTTGAGGAGAAGTATGTGGTCAGTTATGTGACACATTTAGAGAAACTAGCTGCAACTGAAAAGATTAGAGAAAGAAAGACTAAGCTGAAAGTAACAATCGAGGAAACCAAAATTTATGACGACTACAACTGGTTTGATTTGATTGATTCGATTCGGAAAAATGAAACAAACTTAAAGTCAAAGAACTTGACAAACAGTTTTTAAGAATTCATTTGTCGACTACAAGAAAGAAGGAAGACAAAGTTAAGAGACTAACAGCGCGATACCATTTTACAAATAATCAAGCTGCTGCAGAAATGTTCAAGTGATTCTGAATCTAACTCTGATGATGATGAAGCTTTGGCAGTTATTGATGATTCTAGCGAACAAGATTCCACAGTTGAATCAGATGAAGATGATGTTAGAAAAAGAGTGGTCCGTTCTACATTGTCTAGATGAGGAAGAGTTGGGTCATGGATGAAACGTTTTCATGACAACTACATCATGTAAAGTTGAGACAGAAGACTGATAACTAAAATACGTGTTTAGCAAATGTTTTTCTATAAGGTGCAGATTTAGATACCAGTATCCATATGATATGTACAAGTTACAGTCTTTGAGGAGAGTGTTAATTCATTTTTAACAGTATATTTTCAATACGTAAGTAATTTTACTGCTGACCATACAAGGGGAAGGCCTCGAATTTTTTACTATACACTATAGGGGGGAGGGGGGGGAAGGGTATTTCAAAAACTGACAGTTTTAAAATGTAGGGCTATTAAAATTTTACGATTTAGATTTTATAATCTTCATGGCCTCTCCGCTCCCCCTTGCCATTATTAAATGAACCTTCCCTTTCCATATGTCTCTCATCCCGACAGAGTGCTTAAATAAAATGAAGCTTGTACAATTAACAATCAAATAGAGGCGATTGTGGATTCTTCTGTTAGTTCTGTGTTGACAATGAATTTGATTTAAAGTCATGGTAAAAGCGCAATGCTTGTGGGATGTGGCAATTGAGATGAACTCAAGTATAGTTAGCACAAACGTGCTAATAGCTAACTTGAAGCCACTATATTGGGCACTATAGCCATGTTGTTAGCGGGCTTTACCCCTTTAAGCTACCATAAAAAATAGTGAAACTGATTGCTAGCAGCCATGGACAGCTGTTTCGGCCTTTTTAGGCCTCTTCAGCATGGCATAGCTAGCAAACAGGCTCAGGTTCCCAATACGAAAATAAGTAAAAGCGCAATGCTTGTGGGATGTGGCTATTAAGATAAACTCAAGTATAGATAGCACAAACGTGCTAGTAGCTAACTTGAAACCACGTTGGTAGCGGGCTTTACCCCTTTAAACTGCTAGCAATCAGGCTCACAATTTTTAAGGTAGTTTACAGGGGTAAAGTCCACTACCAAAGAGGCCATAGTGCCCAATATAGTGGCTTCAAGTTAGCTACTAGCATGTTTGTGCTATCTATACTTGATTTAAAGTCAAATTGACGATTTTGATTGCCACGTAGCTTATTTATCAATTATTTGTATTATTTCTGACTTCACTTCTCAAAACAGAAAACATCCAATTTTCCGAAGTTAGTTGTTTACATAGAGTAAAAATAGTTAAAAGATAACGTATAGTAGACAATCATTTTTCCCTGGAATGTGTCTGGTTGTTATTGTATTTTCTCCTGTGTGATTGGCTGATTAAAACAGTATAACTAAATTCAAATTATAGAATCACTAGCGATGTCAAAATTGAAACAATTGAATAATTAACTAAGGATAAGACGACATTTGCAACTTAGTTCTCTACAGCTTGAAATGGTGGCATCCTCAACACATGATCTAATGGGCATGAGCAATAACGTGTAATTAATTTTGTTTAACCTGCTTATTGATACATTCAATAAATCAAAAAACATAGATAGCATTTATAGCGTGTTTAAAAGAGCTACATCGAACGTTTACTCATAGCTAGTACAGGAATCATGCTATCTTGTTATTCTCAGTACTTGGACCTGGGTATAACTTCTTAAATATAGGTCCCAGTTTGGATAACCGACATGTGCTACTTTTCTGTTCACCATTTTGTAAGTTTATGTCAAAACCCAAAACCCATTACTTTATCTAGAGCTGTTTTGCTAAAATTGTCTTTTTGAATTAAAGCAAAGTAGACAAAGATACCTATGAACAGCTTCGTCTCTTGCTTTGTCTTTGTGTGCCTCGTACTCCCTGATCAAACGATCCTGGTTCGCTCTACTTTCCAACATACGGGCCATGGAGGCTGTTAAAAGATTTCAATATAATGAAAGTTTGCTGATTTGGAGCACATGACCATTTGGAAAGATGCTTTGCTTGCAATCAAATTCCAAATCGGAGCTATTTCAATATCATCATTTACTTGTCACAATATTAAAATAATTTTTGAAAAACGCTTCTTCACACATTGACATTTCAATTTTTAGACCTAATAGGTGGGAAAAAATTACGTTTCATTGATGAACTTGAACTTAAACTTGTACTATGGGGTAGATTCTCAAACATTAAGTTAATATATATACTCTAGTTTCTGGTTATTTTAGTGTTTCGGTTATAAGTGTATGTTAGCACAGCACGAAATGGCGTGTTTCCGCAGACGGAAGCGTTGCGGTTTCCTAACTGAAACTCATGTTTCCGTTTAAGGAAACTTGTGTTTCCGTCAACGGAAATATTACGGATCTTCGTGTTTCCGTTGCACCGGCGCCGTCGGAACCGGACCACTTATTCCTATGGATCCGCTACACGTTTCCGAATGGCGTTTCCACCGTGATTCCGGTACGGTTCGGAAACATTGGATTCTCGATTTTCGATATGCGTTTACAAAATAGTTTTCGAGTTTGACTAAAACAAACGCGCGTTACTTTCATTTCTTTTTAATTTTTTGATGAACGACGTAAAGATACAACCGACTTTTGCCGTTTTTGTTAAATGCACAAAAAAGCTCGTGAAATTTATACTACAATAATTAATAAATATCACTACAAATGTAGGAAATTTGAACAAACAACTTTATTTAATAATTATAAAAACTATATTAACAATAACAAAACTAAAAGAAAAACTAAAAACGTATTTTTCACATTGCATTTACATTAAAATTAGTTAGTGAACATTAAAAGTCTCTATATACAGCCCAACTAGGGCTTTCGATTCTTTTGGAGCTGCTCTTGTAGATTGTTCTCCATCTCTGCTAACAGCACCTTGGGTTCTTTTCTGGCGGTCACTGACAGATGAAGTATAGTGTCGATCTAAAACTGCTTTTATATTTCGTAATTTAGATCGTTCCCAGGGTAATTTTTTGGTTTTTCTTGGCCTTGGCCCAACTCCTTCACTCCAAGCATCATCACTCTCTTCAGACGACATATATGCAATAGCATTTGGCGACAACAGAATCTCTGTAGCCTTTGTTCTGTCGTGCCCGGATAACGGTGCCTTATCGAGTATGCTGAGACGTCTTTCAAGTTTCTGTTGAAAACAAAGAACTAATTACCACTTTGTTTTTTATTACAAGATTATAAACTTTATCACTACTAAGTATATATTGGTACTGTATGTTGGTACGTATAAAAAATCATATTTTAATATTTAACCCTTGAATTACAATATTGAGGTCCCTCATAAAAACACCATTTACCCATAAATTATCGGATTTATTATTATTGTAAGTGAAGTCCCAGTTTGTATGAGGGAGGAGTCGGGATGAGATGAGCTTTGTAAAGTTCATGAATAAATTAATTTTTCTATCAGAGTTAACTTGAGTGATCGAGTGAATTGGCATCATTCCTAAACCTTAAAGTTGTACAGGAGAAAGGTTTAACTCTGAATTATGACAAGTATAAATTCAATTTGTCAGAAGTTGAGTTCATGGACACATACTCTCAGGAAGAGGGGTAGAATTGTCGTCAGAGAAAGTGAAGGCAATACAGAAGGCACGACGACCAGAAACTGCGTGTGAAATACGGAGCTTCTTAGGATTAGTTAATTTTAGTGGAAGGTTTATTCCAGACCTAGCTACGTTGGTTGATCCATTGCGTAAACTGACCAAGAAAGATGAACCATTTGTGTGGACAGCAGAACAACTGAGCGCCTTCGAGACTCCGGAGAGGACAGGTTATCGAGTGCAGAGACATTAGAATATTTTGACTTGAATGCCAAGACGAAAGTAATAGCTGATGCTAGTCCAGTTGAACTTGGAGCCGTTTTTGTACAGGAAAAATATGGACAGAAATGCGTTATAGACCTTTTTCACGGTATAAATTATTCTTTGTCTCCATTCAAATTTGCCCGTCAAGCCTCGTTTACGAGTCTTAACTTTAAAAGAATATGTTACCCATTACGAGGCTGGACGGGCAAATTTGAATGCAAACAAAAGAATATTTAAACCGTGAAAAAGGTCTATATGCTATGAGCAGGTGTTTATCTAGTGTGGAAAGGAGGTACTCACAGACCCAAAAAGAGGCTCTTTTGCTGGTATGGGCCTGTGAACGATTTCACATGTATAATTATGGAACTGATTTTGAATTAGTAACAGATCAAAAACCACTCCAATACATATTCGCAGAGAAATCTAAACCAACAGCACATGTAGAACGTTGGATACTGAGACTGCAGCCTTACAAGTACACTGTGCGACATACTCCAGGATCTTAGAACATAGCAGATTCATTGCCAAGGTTATTGGAGAAGGAAGAAACACACGCAGAACCTTTAGTCGGAAACAAGACTGAGGAATATGTAAATTTTGTAGCCGAATCATGTGTACCGATGGCCATGTCTTTGAGAAAAACTGAGTCTGAATCTTTGAAAGATCCTGAATTGGAGAATGTGAGACAATGTCTGTTGCCTGGAAAATGGCACACACTACGGGCAACGGAGTTTATGTTAGTAAAAAATGAACTGTCATGTATCAACAATGTTGTGCTTAGAGGTACCAGGATTGTGTATATATGTGTATATATATATATAAATATACAAGTTCTCCCCACGGAGCTTTTCAGAATCTGTTTACAAGTATATACAAGGTCAGACAATTGAGGGTCTTAGAAAGTCCGCTAGAGCGGCTCACATATTAAGGCGCAACTTGCAGCCGATAAGGATTGCCCTCAGTGTAAGGAAAAGAGACAGACCACAACACACCGGGATCACTACCCTACTCTTTACGAGAAGAGTGTGGGTTCTTTTAAGTCCCTCAATAAAAAGATCGAGAGACTGGACCTACGGTTTAACGTCCTCATCCGAGAAGACGCGAAGTTCTAACCATTTACAGATATTAGAGCAAAGGCAGCACCTTCTCCTCAATTATTTTAAGACCCTGAGTGTTGGTCCAGACGGGAAGGATTGTCTCATTCCTACAACGCTACGAGAACATGTCTTAAATATAGGTCATGAGGGCTATCCGGGTATAGTATAAACCCACTAACGGTCTAACACGCATCCTGCATTCTGATTGGCTACTCTACTAGAGGTCTATAATATTTGTGATAGCCTATTAGTAGAGAAAAGATGGCGGATCAAGATAGTAATTAGCCCCGTTTTGCTATAATATCAAAGGATTTCATCAATAACTTAATTTGTAGATCCTTTTTTGAACGATTAGTAGGTTTATACTAAAACAATTAGACCTCTCGGTCTTATGGACTACGAGTTTGAATAGCTCATTCGGCCTACGGCCTCATGGGCTATTGACTCGTAGTCCATTCGTCCTCGAGGTCTAATTGTTAAATATAATTTGATCACTTTCAACTCATTCTGGCGTTATTAACAGAAAAATACCCATGTTTTAACACATGCACCTATTTCTTAAGGCACGATGACACCAAACAGAAAAGGGGCAGGCCATTTGTGGCCGTAAATTGTACGCAATGGCCAGGGTCATCTACGGCAAATGCCCCGTGGGCGTCGTGGATTTCAAGCCCTGTAATTTCATTTTAAATTTAAACAAACCACATCATTAGTCTGTAACCCTAAATTCGTCTTTTCGTTTAAATAACAATTATCATTATTTATCAGATTATTCTATAAAATAAGTTGGATAACACCTGCATTTTGATTGGTCTACAAGTGTGTTTTCATACCGCTATAAAGCACGAAAATGACGTGAGCAATATGTTTGGCTCTAGTTACAGTTTCATGAAAGAAATTAAAGTATACATACGCGCTTCGTATAACATCTTTCTTATTGTTAAGACGGAAAATAATAATTTTATAAAATCTCGGCAAAGTTTGTGAGAATTCTCGAGAAGGTGAAAACCCTCACTGATCAGCCCTCGAAATCTCCCAAACATTCGCCTCGGTTTTTACCAGGCTATTGACCACTTTCATAAATGGTGGCTATTTTAGTATTCTGGTGTCTGTATCCAAATTTACCTGGCTAGCCTCGTTTGAGTTAAAATATTCTCTTGAATTTTTCACTCAAAAACGAGGCAAGCCAGGCAAATTTGACTACGGACAAAAGAATACTAAAATAGCCGCCATTTATGAAAGTGGTCTATGAAGGCACAGAGAACATGTTTTATTTCTTAAATAAAAAATTGAAACTTAGGTACTTAAAGGAAGTTTATGTTGGAGCATCTACGTTATGCTAAACCTAATGGTTGAGACAATACATAAGTTATGCATACGTAACTATGCGCTAGTGACTCCCAATACATATTTTTTGTGACATTTTCAAAAATTACGAGTAGGTCTTTCTAACTTTACTTACTCAATAACTGACTCAAGCTGAAAATGCAACATGTGCAATAAATTATTACCTGGAATACTGCGGAAATTTTACTTTTGGGCTACTGCCTAGTAACCAGGCAGAAAGCCCTATGTTGTTACTTTGTGAGATCGTGCGATATAATGTAACTCCAATCTTCGGCTTGTCTTCGGTTTTTACTACTTGAAAGGAAATTGATTTCCTCCCGAAGAAGTTGCAAACGTTTATTTGTTTTTAAAATTCAATCACGACGGATTAGACAAACCAGTAAATGCCGGTATATTTTCTACGTTGTCGAGGGAAAAGAAGAACAAAAACCTATAACAAAGAAAGTCAACAAGTTTCCTAACCAGTCAACTCTACTAACTTTGCTTCACCTGAGTCTTTAATTAAACCTTTTCCAAATCCTGAGCAATACAATAGTAGAAGACTTTTTACCGATGGTAGAACTAAATAATCTATGCTATGTGATATACAGTTTCATTTCCGAAAGAAAAGCCAGAAAATATTATCAGGGTTCACTGGGACTCTACCTCGTTCATACACGCAACTTCACTACGTGATCATGAAGCAACAGGTATTTAGACCGACCTAACACCTTCTTATAATTCAATAATCAAAGGGGCTCTTAGAGCCAGCTCATTCATGTAATGGACAATAATAATAAAGTCTAGCGATTAAATCGTAAATTTTCTCGAAATGTTTTCATATTAAATTCTATTACAAAGTAAGAAAAAGGCATTATAGGTAATTTTAAGTTAAAAAAAAAAATTAAAAAAAAAACTAAAATAAAAAAGTGTCAGTATGGGCCTCGAACTAGGTCCGTGCACAAGAAAGTCAAAAGTTCTACCATGGAACCACACTCGCAGGACACTTTCACTTCCATCTACTCTCGACAATTTCTGTACAGAAATTTTAGTCCACAGCCACTTTTGTCGACATTTTCCCCACATGATGCTCATTCATTGCTTCCGCATACGCGCAAAAGAATGAACTAAAAATGAGTAACTCAAATGTTAGGACCTCCGAAAGTGATCCACGCGGTTATAAACACTATTTCATATGCGCAAAATTACCTTAACACGTTCCAGCATTAAAACACAACATATAATAACTTCAAAAACTTTTAAAGCTAACCTGTTGAACCGTAAGAACATCTTCTTTTTATAAAAACACTTAATATCGCAATCACGACCAACAGCACCCCAAAAACAATTCCCATAGTAATGGCAACCCAAGGAGGAACTAAATGTGTATAAAACATTTGACAGTTAATACACGAGCACGTGCATGATATGATAGGGTAATGTACATCAAGGGTAAAAACATTTAACAGTTAATACACGAGCACGTGTATGATAGAGTAATGTGTATCAACGGTACGAATATCGTAATAGTTAACACTCAAGGCAGCAAAGGATATGAGAGGGTAAACAGTCAATAAGGTTCTTAACAGCCATTTAGTCACTAATAATTCTATAAAGTTGTTTTTAGTATCATTTCTAACGATACTTTTATGAAAAAATATCACTTTAAAACTGTTGGAATTTCACGAAATTTTTTCTTAGTTTCCCATTTTTGTAGCAAAAAAAGAAAGGTCGTTATAATCATTTTACCATTAGTTATGGTGTTCCCTTCTTCAGCTCTATCATTCAAAGGCTGGTTTAATTTAACTCCTCGCCCCCCACCTTGAGGCTATATGTTTGGCTAAAAGGCTTGAGGCTTGAAGGGTTAAAGTCAGGCTTAGTAAATGAAGCGAATGTCAAACTTTTACTGCAAGAAAACTTGAAGTTTGGGACCAGAAACTTCGTGAAATCCTCGTCCAGTCGTTCACAAGAAAAAATTCTGTGAAAAACAAACAGAGTATTCTTTGAAATTAAACTACCTACCTTTCTTTTTCGGCTGGTCCATGGGTACGTTCCTTCGGGGTCTACCTGAATGTGAGACAAAGTTTACAATATAAACTAACATTAATAACGGAAATAGCAATGGAAAACGAAAACAGGGGTGATTCCTATTGTAATTGGTACATTTGGAACATTCCCAAAGAAACTACAGAGTATTGGAATAGACGAGCTTCAGGAAAGTGTGATTCTGAACACTGCAAGAATTCTAGGAAAAAATACAAGAAATTTGAGGAAACTTGTTGTAATCGAACGTTTGGATTACTTGGAAATTCCACTGGAAGTCCAATGTGCGAGAACACAAAATAATAGTAAACATAACATGAATACAAAGCTAAATCCCTTACGAGCCAGGTGGCCCATGGAGCCGGCGCTTATCTCCAGTTTCTGTAGTGTTAAGCGGATGAGAGTCTGTGTCTCCCCCTGGACGGGACACTAATCCATTGCAGGTTAGCTCCCAGCAGACGCTGGTACTTATTCACCTACCCCGGAAGGATGGAAAGCTGAGTTGGCTTAGGCGGAAAAGAAGGTTGTACAAATCTCGGCGAACCCGGGTATCGAACTGGTCCCTTGTGGTTGGAAGGCAGAGATCTTACCAACTGCGCCAACCATGCTTGCCCAATATGAATACAAGCAACAACAAAACTTTAATTCTCATTATAGATAGAAATTTTACTTTCAGATTTTACCTTTCGGAGAGTAAGGAGTTAATTTGAGATCCTTTCTTTCAACATCCGGTATAGGTTGAACCTGGGGCAATGAGATAATCAAAAAGCATTTTCTGGAATCTAGTTCCTTTTTCTCTTTATACATTCTGTAAAGGCATATATAAGGACCAAACGTGAACTAGTAAATCATTCATTTAAACCTCTTGAAATTCACTATAAACCAATTATATGGACTAAGGTATGGAGAACGCTTGACGATTAAATTAGCCAAGGCGTTTCAGGCAGGTCTTCCGGTCCGCCATCACACTAAGTATATTTCATGTATGTTTTGTAATCATTTTAATATTGCAAAATGTTTCACTAATTCTCAATACGCAGTGATGTAGAGCCTGATAAAATTTTAAAAACGTTTAAAATCTTAGTTATGAGCTAGTTACTGCAGTTTCACGTTTGGTAAGCTAATCAAATCTTAGTCTCATCAGACTAAGACTTGAAAATCGGATTAGCTTATTTATGGAGAATAGTAATCCTTGCGGGGCTTATAATCGTCCTTGTAAAATTATTATCATGCCATCGTTTTGTAATTAACTCTAATTTTTTGTTGAGTTATGTGCTTGTTTCGCCTATAAGGACGTGCAAGTTTTCCATTAGACAAAGGTTGCAAATGGGTTGGTTACCACTGTAGGTGAAGCGATTATGGTTGATGTTTTTGTCTTTAAGTCGCCAAATGTGCTTGGGGACAGCTGTATTGTGTTCGTGTGTGAGATGTCGGAAGGAAACTTTGTGCACGTTGAAACTCGTTTTAAAATGATGTTCATTCATGCTCATACACATCTTGGTACTTCAGGTCACAGAAACCATCGCTTTGTACACTAAGTTAATTGTGGCACAAGAACCTGTCCTGTGACCACAGTAATTACAACTCCAGAACAGTGACTCTATCTCTATGACAAGTATAACGGTTTAAAGACTAACATTATTTACAAGGCTGTATTCCGACTACTAGATAAGTTTATATTTAACTTAGTTCAATGCATACATGTATTTTTCAAAATCGAAAGGGAACTAGATAAAGGATAAGTCTGTCACATCACTTATATTTAAGAGCTGAAAAGATTCATCAATTTAGATGTGTCTAAGCTCTTGGCTGATGTGGTCAACAGGATTGATCGTTTGCCTTTTTGGAGCTTATTGTAATTTATTTTAGAAAAATTAAACCTGAAACGTGGACTCCAACCGAATTGTTGCAGAACAGTCAACAAGCCTTCAAGGTGAATATTCTTGAAGCCACTGATCACCACGTAGACTAATGATAAAATTGTATTTCTATAAACAAGTTCCGTCACCTCGAGCCGAGCAAAGTTTTCTGGCCACTTTTATCTCAAACGTTCAAACATATGCGTGATTGCAGTTCATTTCTCCCACCTGTACATTTCCTTTGTGGAGTTAATGTCCTTGAAATTACTTCTTAATGAGATGAAGCAAAAACTGGAATTTGTGCTATACGTCATCTCACTGTTGTAAACAACTCCTTTCAAAAACAATATGTCATGCTCAACCTCGTACCCAGGCTCATTTCACTGACTCACTTTCACGTCATCACTACGTCAGTGAAATATAAGCGTGGGTACGAGGTTGTGCCATGCTCCGCCATCATTCATTGTAAAAGAAGCATAACTGAGTAATAAACGTGTATAACCATATTTTTCAACTCATAGCTTTACTCGTAACCGAGGAATGTAAAGGACTGGAAGTTGGACGTTCTGGACGAAGTTAAATTTTTTCTTTTTTAAATACGTCACTGTTATTGATGTGGAGGCATGAAAACCTAATTTTGCTCAAAACTTGGAAGATTGATAACATCGATTAAGAGACACCTGGTTATACATCTTTTTCAGATGTATGTCACAGTAGTTATTGGGCGTTTCGCTGCAGGTGTACATAGCCATAGACTCCAATGTTAAAACAGCGCTTCTAATCTTTGAGGAAACGAGCGTAAATATTAAACATAACTCAGAATACCTCGAAAACGCTCTTCAAAGAAAATAAAAACGTTTAACAGCAAATTGCACTACAAATTCAACGCTTTTATCTTTCTTAGGAATTCATCAGTAAGCCCAATTCCAAATACTTTTTACTCGCAACGCTTTGTGTGTCTGTTTGACAGTTTGCTCCATCTCAGTTATGATTACACAACTAAAGAAAGGATTGAATGAAAACAACATAAGGAAAATCAAAACAGCTGTCGCTAGTAAAGGCACAACGATATGTTGTGCTACAAGGGTAATAACGAAGCTCCGTTTCACTATTTTCAACTCAACAGTAAAGTAACTAATAACAACAACAAAAAAATATTAACCCTTTCAGTGCCAGTTGTATTTTTAAATTCTCCCAACCTGAGCCCATACTTTTCATTGAACAAATTTG
>JANCMA020247719.1:0-12684 GCA_024336925.2 Zoanthus solanderi | reverse complement strand
AGAAGGATAAGGAGAAGGAGAAGGAGAAGGAGAAGGAGAAGGAGAAGGAGAAGGAGAAGGAGAAGGAGAAGGAGGAGGAGGAGGAGAAGGAGAGGGAGAAGGAGAGGGAGGAGAAGAAGAATGAGAAGGAGCAGGAGAGGGAGAAGAAAAAGGAAAGGAAGAAGGGGAGGGAAAAGGAGAAGGAGAAGCAGAAGGAGAGGGAGAAGAGAACACGATAAGAGACAAAGCAAGAAAAGGCAAAAGTACAGGTGAGGTGAGTAAGACGAGAAGGGATTCAGCGAGAGAAAACGATGGAAGAGAAAGGTTGATGAAACGAGACAAGGCGAGAGATGAACAGAGATGCTGGTGAACCGGTGTTTTGTTTCATTCCCACGTGACGTCATACAGGCGGTTTACCCTTTTAACATTTATCTTGCAGCAAAACCCGATAAGGTAACCGACTTCGACTTTCGCCGTTTTACCAACAAAACAGGGAAATATGTTCGGCTATTTTGGAGCCCTCCATCAAATGATGGCGGTGCACCCGTACTGTACTACATTGTAAAATACAAACAACGAACGAATCCACCCCAGGGATGGAGTATGGCAGAGAAAAAAGAGACTAAAATACCTAAGATTGTGTTAAAACAGATGAACCCGAACGTGGATATGTATGACGTCCGTGTGATGGCCAGAACTAAAGTAGGACACGGGGAGACGTTGGAGTACGTTTTAAACTTTGGTAAGTTGAAAAAAAAAACTTCTGATAATACAAGTTTTAAAATCGCATTCCATGTGCAACGAACTAAAAAAAACCAAAAATTGCTACGATAGTTAATCACAGATCAAAGTCCTTTTACATAATTTGGCTAGAAGTATTCTTGGTTTTCACTCAATCCCAAGAGACAATTAAGACAATAGTCATAGCGGCCATGTTGGTGTCCCAAACAAAAGAAATAATCAAAACTCCTTTGTTAAGAGTACACCAACATGGCCGCCGTTACGTCAGGTTAAAACCGGCAATAATCTCAGAACTCAGAAACTTATAATTAATAATCCCGCGGTGGTAAAAGTACAAAAAAAAAAAAAAACGATATGGTTCTCGAGCTTCCGAGCGTATAGTTCTGACAAAAAGCTTTTTGTGTGCTTCCAAATTCAGCGGGATTTTTGAATCAGTTTAAAAATAACAGATTTAAGACAAAAATTTTTTTCATGAATTCCGGTTAAAAAAACAACAAAATCTCAACAGAAAAAAAATAGAGGTAAACAGCTTCAGTAGAGTCTGTGAATAAAAACAGCTAGCCTAACAGTGGTATTGATACATAATTAAATGAAATATTGACCAAAAATAATTAATACTAATAGCTACAACTTTACAAACATTACGTTTTGAGTCTCAATAAGAGTTTAATTCAAGATTTTCAAAAAGCTATTTAAGAAGAAATATTTAAATTACACAAAGTTTTACTATCCTTTGTTTCTTTTACAGCTCCTCCCATTAAAGCAAAATTTACATCTTCACCTTCTAAGAAGAGACTTTTTGTGGGCGAAGATGCGCTGTTTGAGTGGACATATGATGTGCATCCTCCTAATGGAATAAAAGACATTACCTTTGGTGTCGTACATAGTGGGCAACTGCATGGAATCGTGATCAAGAAAATCACGGTATATGACACAAAACAGTTCTTTCTTTACCTTAATAAATAATGCCATTTAAAATTTATTCATGTATAAAAGTAACGTTTTAAATGAGGTTGGTGAGAGAAGAAGTAAGCGGTGTAGATTTTGAACAAAGCTATCCTTCCTAACGTGTGAATTTTACTATCAAACTAACCGGCAGTATAAGGGCAGCTCATGCAGAAGTATGAAATTCTGCAGTTATGGAAATATGCCTATTCTTCAAGCACAAAAATCATTGGCGAAAATATTGTAAAACTTACACGTTCCGCACTGAGAAGCTCGTCAAATTAGTCAACACAGTATGGCTGGCGTAGTCAGTGGTAAGATCTGCCTTCCAACCATATGTCCAAAGGGCGTAGCCAGCATTTTTAAGAGGGGAGGGGAGGACTTCCAAATCACCAAAAGCTGTTTGGTCAGTCACAAATATCGCGGTGACGTTGCTCTACAAATTGAACAGTGAAGGATTGCTTCCTTCCGTTTCAAGTCAAAAGCGATGGAAGGAGGCAAAAAAATTTTTTTAATGCTTTAAAGACTAAAATATGCATGTTATAGAATCGCCAACCTTAGAAGTTTTATTGACTAGCAAGAAGATTGGCGAGGTGTGAGGGGGGGGGGGGTTTGAAGCCCCTGGAACCCCCCTGGCTACGCCCCTGAGTCCGGGCTCAAAACCCGACTCTTTGAACATTTGTGTCACCTTCTTTTATTAAACTTATTTTTAAAGAAGTGAAGGTAGTTTGCATGTGACTCTTTGCTTTAATATTTATCATTGATCCGAGCTCTGAGTTATAATGATTGTGAAACTCAAAACGCTATTTCTATTTAACTTTTTCTTAATTAGGTCCCTTAGCTACTTTTTTTAAAATTCCGTTTGTGTTGTTTGCGTGTATGTTTGCTTATTTTAATTATCTTAAATTAGACAATGCGTATAGTTTTTACACTTAGTCTAAGTTATTATTTTAGGGAGCTCACAGCAACATGCCCCTGTAGGTTCAGAACGAGATCTCTCGTTATAGGAAAACCATACATCTTTAAATATTAAATACTTACTTTAATTCGTATCTGTAAATAATTTCTGACGATAGCGTGTTCGACACACTTGGTAATGTCTGCCTCTCGGTCTCCAAACATTTAGTTCAAGTCATTTAAATATTTTTGAAACTTTGGTTAAAAATATCTATAAAGCACTGAACATAAGTTTTTGGCGCTAAGTTTTGGCTTAAGCTGCGCGCGTACTATCACGACGTGACTGCGCACTCAAGAAAAATGGCGCAGAAACTAAGTTTAAAGAGTCCAAATGAGAAATATTAACAATACTCTTTGTTTTCCATCATGTAACATATAAGATTTCATCTGCAACCGTGTATCTTCCAAATACCTTCGTTTTAAAAAGTCGGGGAAAGGATTATTTTTTAAGTTATTGCATGAAAATATGGTGAAGAATTAGTTTGTTTACTTCCTGCAAATTAAACAGTTACAAAATCTCGGAGTTTGCTGTCAAAATTTACAATTTGGGTCTAATTAGCGCTTAGTGAATTTGTTTTTTATCTAGAGGATAAATAATGGTTTCCTTTCAATCATTTATTGGTGCAGTGTTTCAGTGTTACAAATAGCGGTACTAAATGGAACATGTCGGCAAAAACGTGCCGTCTAGTTGCGGTCATAACATGTCTTCAAGGAAGAAAAATTTAGCTGGTGAATCCGCGGGAAATTACCAAGATTGCAATACATAACATGCGCAATGCGTGCAACCATGCACCGAAATTGTATTTCCACTGTACCAACGTTTGGGCCCATTTGTTCAAAAGTCGATAGCACTAATTAGCAAAGTTAAATTTCTAACTTATGCTCTTAGCTTGTTTCTACCCATATAGAGACGGATTTGAGCGGTAATTTGGAATTAACAAGTTTTTTTTTAAATCGTGGAATGTCTGAGCAGTATTTTAGCCGTAAAACTTTTCTTAGAAAAAAAAATTGCAGCTTGAACTTAGTTTTGCTTAACCAACGGTTAAAGTTATCCAGTCTTAAAACAACTGAGGCAAGCTGGGGTTTAAATTCTGACTCTAATCCGCTTTCAGCTGCTCTACCCAGCTTTAATAGCTATTCCTGCTGGGAATCCATGAGTCAAGAAATATAATCAACTGCACGTACAATATTTATTTTAATTCTCTCTCTCGTATACATTTTCAGCACAGCAAACGCCAAGTGGCTTCAATAATAAAGAACGGAGACCCATCATATCCGATATCCTGGTTTCAAACCAGAATGGCCGCTGTTCAAAATCGCCCGGCCAGCTTTGAGTTGTTGGACGTAACAGTAAATGACACTGGGTTCTTCTACTGTAAACTGAACCTCAAAAAGAGGTCGCTAACCAACAAAGTTTACCTTAAAGTGGATGGTAAGTCATTTTAGTTTAGATGTATAGTTAGTTAGTTAGTTAGATAGTTAGTTAGTTAGTTATTTAGTTTGTTAGTTAGTTAGTTACTTAGTTAGTTAATTAGTTAGTTTGTTAGTTAGTTAATTAATTAGTTTGTTTGTTAGTTAGTTAGTTAGTTTGTTTGTTAGTTAGTTAGTTAGTTAGTTAGTTACTTACTTACTTACTTACTTACTTACTTACTTACTTACTTACTTACTTACTTACTTACTTAGTTGCAATGAACCACTGAGGCTCGCATGGCCTCCACCTGTAGTCTCCATGTTTGTCTGTTCTGGCCGTGCTCCCCAACTCGCTCGAAGTCAAGACCGGTGGCATTCTCGAATTCCCTCTTTGCAATTGCCACCAAAGTCTCTCTGAGCCTCCCCACTCTCCTCCTTCCTTTCATTCGAAAGTTTATCGCTCACCGCGCCCAGTGACCATCCTCTCTCTTCGCAAATGTGCCCCATGTTTATATGTATAGTATCCCTAAAACCGGGATTTATAGCAAGTCACAGTAGGATATTTGAAAGTTAAAGACTGGGGTGGGTGTTTTGCTTACAATTAGACGCACGCGGTGGCCACATAGCTAGCGAGAGATTTTAATAATGCACGAAGCAAAGCGGAATGCTTTATGAACAATTTTGAGTTCATTGTGTCGTCAGCAGGCCGAACTGAAAGTGTTTAACCTTTATATTATGCTTCGGAGTGAATGCCGACGAAGGACTACAGTCCGAAACGTTAGGTTTTTAAAATTTTTTTTCACTACGATGTAAAATTTAACTATTTATAAAAAAGTTTACAAACATCTCAATCTCAAGGAAAATCTGTCAAATGAAGAAGATAAAACAACTTTGGACCCAAAATAGCGAAGCTGATTCAATGAATTTTGTCAAAAGCTGAAACTCGAACCTTAAAAGAAAATGTAACATGAAGTACCTTGTAATTACTCAGTAGTCCAGCGGAAAGTAATTTCAATAATTCAATCAATTCTATCCGGTTCCTGTACTTTTACTGACAGAGCTATGGCTGTGCTACAACAATTTATTTGGTAGAATAACATTTTAAATGATCCAATTATAGGTGAACTTTTATAAGTTCATGATATCACTTGAGGGATGTTGGCTAAAAACATAAGAACTACAACTTCTGGACGTGTGTTTGAATAGTAACAGGCAACAGCTGAATGGTCAGTTCGGTTGTCCGGCATTCTTTGCAGGCGTCTTAATTCAATTTCGCGCTGTTGAAAATTACAAGATTTTGGTAGATTACTTATTACACATTCCAAATCCAGTTCAATCGGAAGTTTGCGAAAATATTGATAATACTAAAAACTGGATCATTGGGTAAAGCAATTCAAGACTTTTCATTGGCTTAGCCATCATGGTCTATAAGCTATTAGTATTTATCAAAGCAACCGATATCTAGTTTCGCGAGCCGTCTGATTGGCTTCCGTAACTCGTGATATCCAAGACTATTAGTTGATTCTGAGGCGGAAGTCAAAATAACAGGAAGCGCTCACGCTAAAAATAGAAAAAAAGTTTTACATTGTATTGTTTCTTCGAAAATAAAGATGAACTTTTAAATGAATAACCACGGAACAACAATTCCGCCTGTATACATTGGATCAATTAATTTATCAAATTGATCTCACAAAGTTTTAAACATAAATAAAAAAAAAGTCAATACAATGTAGAATTTGAAGTTTTATAACACAATATTTAAGCTAGCCATACTAGCTAGCCTTCATCAGGTATGGTACTAAATTACAATCGGTTACATTTATATAAGATGTTGAACGGAAATTGCAAAACAAATAGCAGCGGAAAATACAAACAAACGGAAATAGTGAAATAATGGAAAAAAAATGTGAACAAATTAAAACAATAATGAAGATACCTCGTAAAGGCGAAGTTAAAGATTAGTAAGTTTCGTCTCGTTTATTAAAGTGTATATATCACCTCTCAAGAAATTTTGTCTTCTTAGAATTTGGGTCTTTCCAAAGAATTTCCAAAAAAAAAATTTGAAAATCGACCAAATATTCGTCCCATTATTAAATCTCAAAGCTCTTGAAAAAGCCACGCCCTTTCAAAATGCCCGAGCGTCGGAAGAATGGTGGCTGATAACGAAATAGGAGGAACACATATTTTTACGAGTATTACATAAATGGCTTGTGTTTTTTGGTATATGAACTACATATTTAAATCCAAGTCTTGGAAATTTTCTTTTGCTTAAACCTTAACTCCAAAATTCGATATTTTTATCGTTATCGAGATAGAATTTTAAATAAATTATTCTTGGCACTGGGCAATTTATAATGTTAGAGTCAGTTCACTTTTGATTTTTATTCGGAATGTTTTATATTGTTCTTATATTTTTTTTGTCTTTGGTTGTATATCTGTTTTTCTTAACAAATGGTTCGTGTTTTCCTCATAACGTTGAATCAAAATATTGTCATAATATTGTTGTTAGGAAACTTTTTTCTGTTTCCTAAATGCCTATCATCTCCATAAAATGGAATAACATGAATGGTGATGTTTTTGGTCTTATCGGCAACATTGCTGCAGTTCCATACAATGCATCTCTTCGGCATCTTGCTCCAAATGTGCCTCAAAGAGCGCGCGCTGGTTCCCCCTAATACGTCATCAAATCAACTAGTACCATGCCTTCTTTCACGCGGTCATTTTTAAAGGGCGCGGCTTTTTCAATAGCTTTGAAGTTTAATAACGGGACAAATCTTTAGTCGATTTTCAAAATTTTTTTTAGGAAATTGTTTAGAAAGGCCAAAATTTTAAGAAGACAAAATTTCTTGAAAATTAATGTAATATATACACTTTAAGGCCGTTAGGTTCAAGGGTATTAATAATTAGCTTTGGTTATAAGGAAAGCTTCTCTAGCTTTGCGAATAGAGTCTCGAGCGGAGTAGAGTTTCTGAATGGGGATTAAAAGCATGTCAGAGGCAGAGTGATTAGCAGTTAAGAAGTGTTCAGAATCAGAAACAGTAGTGGGTTTAGATATAATGTTGGGTTTGTCAACTGCTCGTCTGTGTTTATTAAAACGGTCTTTTAGTCAACTTTTGGTTTCTACAATGTACTGGAGGTTGCATTTAAAAGGTTCCAGTTGGAGGTTGCAGTTTAAAAGCTATTAAACTGTACACATAAAAAGACATAATTGAAACTGGTAGCCACTATACTTTCCTAAGGCCGAGTATCGAAAAAGATTTTGCTCTTGGAGCATGAACAACTATTAGTTATCTGATAGTTGCTGTCTATATAGCTCTTTCATTACTTGAGTGATTGCCGGAAGCGCAATTACCTCAAAAAGTGAGCACTTCAATATTTTGCTCAAAAATTCGCCCACTCTTTCAATATACCTCACTGGTTTGAAGAGACATACCATACCAGCTCGCAAATGAATTGCAAAGAGTGCAAAACCGTAGAATTGACATTATTGGTATGTCAAGAGATTCATTACCCTCGCTTGCCATTCAAAGGGAAGAGGCAACGGTGGTAAAATTGGTCCAAATTTTGCAGTCTCAGAATCACCCTAACTCTGTTTTTGTTAACTCCCCAAATCATCACCGATGAAACTCAGATCTTCCTCTTATAAAAAAATATCTATACCTAAATATAGGGCAGAAAAATAGATGCAATCTTTTATTCCTAGAGCTAGCCGCCTTTTAAACAAGTAATGATATTTTCGATTTTTTATTTGTATGAATTTGTATGTATTTCAAAACATAGTCTGCGAAACCATTATATTTTTTAAAATTATGGTTTCTGTAGGGTAATTATTATTATTCTAAAAACAAGAAAGAGCCACCTGAAGATTGGTTTCGTGCACGATTGCAAACGCAATCACTTAACAACGTTTATGTAAAGAATAATTAAGTCTTATCTTTTTGCCAACATCAAAATCGTAAAGTTTGTTTATATCGGCTTCCATAACCAACACCAGATAAAAATTTAGAAAGCTTGAATGGAAGTTATCATTGCAAAATTGTGGGATTGATGATCCCCTGAGTCAGTTTTGGGCACCGGGAGACTAGGTCCGAATCTCGGCATATAAAGGAATCGAACCCAGCCAGACCTGATGATTTGAAGGTAGAGCACAATTGCCAGCTACCTCACCCCATCCCACGCCTTTACATAATAACTATTTTTTTGTGAAAAGCGCACCCTACCCTAACATTCATGGCAATTCATAGTTAAAGACGAATGATAACGTTTTTGTTTTAATACTATAGGTTTTATCAAACATAAGAAGAATACTTTAGAGATAGCTATTAGTCGAGAAAAGGCGTTTCATTGCGTATCACTCTAAAACTATCATTCCTTCCTGCAGCTTAAAACATCAACCCCTTCTTTGTTGAAACCCTCTCGCTCTATACATAAAAAAGTAGATTCTTAGAAATGTCGTGAAACGACAAAACTAGATATATAGTGGCTGTTACACGATGTGGCGAAGATATGAATTTTATTTTCGAGTGGCAAAGCAATATTTTCATACCAGCGAAAGCAGCGAGCGAGTAAAATTTTATTTTTAATAGAATAAAGTGTAAAATTCATATCTTCAAGCCAACGTGTAATGCTCTTTTTATTATATGGACAACCTGAAGCAAACTAAAATAAAAACTGATAGATTAAACTTCATTTTCATGTCAATGTAAACGTAGAAATAGCCAATATTGTATTTCTTACCAAATTGTGCATGTTTATCGCTGCCAGATTTTTATTCCTGAAGATCCAAAGATCATATTCAGTTTTCTTTTGAAAATTTTACCAAATCTTCATCTAGAACCTATACGAACATCCTGCCATAGAAACAAACGACAAGAAACTGGCGGGAAAACTTTTTTCAGAACAGGTGAGCATCCGGGATATAGCGTTATATTTTCGCTAATGATAAAAAAAAAAAATACTATTGAAAATATTGAAAATGCGATAGTTTAGGTTTCCGGCAAAACACTATTATCCACATAAAAAAGAAGGAATTTCTTGAATAAGTTTAAATTGACTACAATATCAGGATTCTTTCCTAGTATTACTGGACATCTTTGACTTAGTCTCCGGATTTGCTCTGTAATCATTACACTTAACTTTTAAGGTTGCATTTTCTGTTTAAATTCAACATTTGAATAAAATATAATTATATATGAAACTCAAAAATTTTTAATTGTTCCAAGCTCGAAATTCGAGTTAATAGTTTTTAAACAGTTTTCAAAACAGTTACAGTGAGCTAAAAAGACCAAGAAACAATTGATATCAATACTCAAGGATAACAAAAAATATAAGATAAAAACAAACTCTACAGATTAAAAGATTAAAAAGTAAAAAAGATTTTAATTTATCTTTTACTTTCTTAATCTACTAGCTAAAGTTGATTGTCGTCATCACTATAAGTATAACGAAGAATAAAAGTTTCTAAAAAAACGTGCTCTAAAGTCTGTTATTTCACGCCCCTAAAAACCCTTTAAAAACAGAAAAAATATTTATCATAACCGCCGTACCAAATTTGTTTCTACCCTTGGCGCTTGAAAACTGTGCAAACAAACCTTCATCAAATTTTAAAACAAAACAGTTTTTCGGCCTGAAAACTTATTATATCAGTCTTTTGTGTTTGAACTTTATATTTTGAATTTTTGGCTAAATCAAAATTGGTAATCCAAAAGTTTTCCAACGGATCAGACTCTATGAGACGCATGCCGGCAAAAAAAAAAAAAAAAAAGAAGTTGCGACTTTTACTTACATTTGGCATGGTGGCGGGTGCACTTTTTAATACTGGGCTCGATTCCACTTCTAGCCTGGATTTTTATTTGCTGTTGCTTAAAATTCGAACATTACCGCAAAGATTACAAACAATAACAGATAGCTTTTCTCAATTCAAAATTTGAAATGGGATATAATTCTCTAAAACACCGCGACCATTCAGGCAAAGTAAACAATCCTACTCGTGCGTGAAAACAAATTTTAGGACCGAATTACGAAAGTGAAACAGCCCAACATAGATGACATTAGTAAGAAATAATCGTTGATAATGTAAGTACAAAAGTATAAAAGAAAATCTAAATTAAAAAATTGTTTCACTAATCCAAACTTTTTTTTCTTAAAGAGTAATCGCTGTAACTGCGTTGTTTAAAATGTTTCCATTATAAAAAAACTATACATTAAAACCAATGTAAAGAGCTACCTTGGGTTTGCTAAGAGTAAGATTTAGAATTCTTCCATTCTTCCATTTACGTTTAGCTGTTTCTTTGATGCCTTGTTATTAATTTCCGCAAACACTTTTCCCAACTTATATATATATATACTAACTCTTCTCTTTCAGTGTTGACCGAACTCTTCAGCTGAAAAGTTTCTATGGCTCGCACACTTTCCCTTTCATATTGTCTTTGCGCCGACATTTCTTTAAGTAGGCGTTTCATGTCTAATTCTGAACAATACTAAATCAAGCGATGATAAGTTGGAGTACGTGAACTGCGGATTCAAGTAGCCGGCAGCTAATGTTGCAGCTATTCGTTTGGTACTGACGGACACGTTTTGATTCTTTAATTACGTGTACAAAACAACATGCGGGTGAAAGAACTCGATAGTGAAAATTAATAAACTACGAATTCGGTTCAAGGCATAAAAATACACCTGCAGGGATTTTCCATTTAGAAAGCGAATTTATTATGTCTTCTTCCGTATTCTTAACTCTCGAAGTCTTCCTGTTTTTAAACGCACTTACTGTTTTGTCTTTTGAAAAAAAAAACAATGTATATATCAAAACAGCTGATATTTAGCTAAAATTTTTTTTTGTCGGGAAATCTTTGGAAATTTTAAGGACTCAAACTCTTTTTCATACGGCAAAACTAAAACGCAAACTAATGCCAAACAACAAATCCAAAGTTTTGTCGGCATCGGAAATTAATTATTTTTAAAAGCTCGTTAACTATATTTGAATGGATTAAATTAAATTTGAAAAGTGATAAATAACCATTGTTGCGAAGTAACTCTTTTAAAGAAAGGGGGAATTTTTTTTTTCCTTTCTTTTTTTTTTTTTGAGGTCGGAAATGAGACATTATTTTTGGCCGAAATGGCCAAAGTAATGTTCCATTTTTATAGAACTGTAATGTTCTCTAATCAAACAAGGAAGATAAACATTACAAAAAAAATGATGTTTTCCTGTTGTATTCATTTTCCTTGTAAACCTTTGAAAATGATTTGGGCAAACACGTAAAGTACGTGTAGCGAATTTATGACAAAAAAAACACAAATATTTTGTACAGTATGCCTTCCGCCAATGCAGTTGTATTCGCCTGAGCTAAAAACAAATGAAAATCGACATCGAAGCCAATAAACCTATATATAACTTAGAGTTTTGTAATGAAAGGACAAGATTGTTAATGGCGAAGTTGCAACTTTTATTTTATTTTTTTCCTTTTAAGTTTTCCAACTGTTAAATTTCTTTTTCTTCAGAATACTAATCTAGTGAATTAGTGATAATTTCAAAGTTTTTCCCTCATTCTTTTGCGTTATGGTTGACAAGATATTCATTCTGAAATTATTCAGACATTTTAAAGCATTTGAATATTGAAACATTGTTTTTTAAACTTCTTAATTGCAGAATTAATTCTCTTATTTGAGCATTCAAACAGGAAAATTGACGAAGACTGACAAGAGTGCCCTATTAACAGAAGTAACCCGTTCGGGCCTTTTTAAATGCAATAATTGCCTTAAATACATTGATAATATTCAATGATCCTATTCTCTTATCAGTGCCAGTTGACCGCTTCTAACCTTGACACCTTTTAGTTAAAAATTACACTGAACTCGAAATGGAATGTGCAAGTAACATGTTACAAGTTCGATTTACTTAGTTTAAAGTTTTAGTGCAGGTTAAAATTTTTATTTCATAAGAAAAGAAAATGCAAAAACAATTCATTGTTTTGGAAAATAGAATCCAATTCACTTTATTCAACCAGGTAACTTGAATTATTTCTTTTATTACGGTTTTTCCTGTTTTGTAATAAAGAAATGGTTCAGTGCAAATTTTTTTATTTTAAAATTTTCTTAAAATTTTTGAATGACTAAAAATTATTTGAATAGAAAAAAAATCTGCAATGATTAGACATTTTTAAAAAAGACCGCTGGCTTCAACGTCGAAGCATTTCTGATTACCAAGAATAATATGATTGTTTTGACAACGTTAACGTTTATTAATAAATAAGGCCGATAATAATAATACTGATAATAATAATAACAATTATAATAATAATAATAATAATAATAATAATAAAAATAATAATTACAACAACAACAATAACATTAACGGCCCATCTCCTAATAAAATTTAAAATTCCTGTCAATGTGGCTGTCAATGGCTGTAAACATAAAAACCTTATGAAGGCAGGAAAACTTTCTAGAATGACTGTCATGACAACGCTGCTAGCCCTAGGTCTCTGGTTGTGACTCGGTTAGTAATAAAAACTTTCCTGAAATCAAAGCAAAAAACCCAGCAATAAAACTAATATTAACAACAACAACAACAACAACAACAACAACAACAACAATAATAATAATAATAATAATAATATTAATAATAATAATAATAATAATAATATTAATAATAGG
>JANCMA020247611.1:0-12684 GCA_024336925.2 Zoanthus solanderi | reverse complement strand
AAATTCTCTCAAATTTGTTCAATGAAAAGTATGGGCTCAGGTTGGGAGAATTTAAAAATACAATTGGCACTGAAAGGCTTTTATTAAGAAGAACTTTTGAAGAACTTTTAATGCCTAAAGTCAAAAAAAATTAAGAATTATTTCTAAATACAAAAAATCAGAAAAAGGAACCCTTAAAGAGAAAACAAGCAAAATAAAGACTTTTAATGACTTTTAATAACTGTGGAAGCCCTGGTTTCAAAGACAGATAAAAAGTACATGCATCTAGAATACTTTAGAATGCCTTGTTAAAGTTATACAATTTAAAGCAACTTGACAGAATATTTTATTATCTTACTGCCTGGAAGTGCACGGAGTTACAATTATAACTGACAGCAACAAAAAACTGAAAGATTTTTGGGAGAAAATTCATTTGCATAACCTTTAAATTATACAAAGTTTTTAAGCAGCTACAAGAATCATAAGAATGTTTTCGGAAAGTATCATCAAAACGATTGAAAAACACGTAAAGTTGTTCTTTTAAAAGCTTCAAAGCTCTTATAAAGAAAAAAATTGCTAGTAAACCGGGAATTCAGAAAAGTTTATACTTTGTTGCCTGATGTCTGACTCATCTGAACTTTTCACCATTCATCACATACTGTACTTTGAAACTTCGCGTTAGAAGCAACATTCAAAGTCAGTAAACTTGTAAACTGGCAGCTAACCACCACCTTATTAGCCTATTTGGTAAGGCACCAGTCTATTGTGCAAAGGTTCGGGTTCGATTACTAACTGGACCAAGAGGGAAGGCTTAAAATTATCGGGAAGAAGGTGCTGTATTTGCTTTAATTAGACTTTTGCATCTTCTCAGATGTGGGCATTAAACTGGAGTTTCTCTGAGAAATCTGTGTTTACAAGTGTCTGTCATGTGAAAGGTCTCCATCCATCTTAGAGTGATAAAGATAAATAAAACTTCATTATTATTATAAAGCCTTTTTCAAAATAACTAAAAAAATCATATTAATTTACAGTTTAATAACAAATGTTGCATTCTAGATACTGTAACAATAACAAAGGCTATTATAGCTTTTGTTATTGTTACAGTAGAATGCTTAAACTTCAAAACACTTTCTGTAAAGCTTTGTACCTCTGAACCTATCACTGATTTGAGCTCTGGTAAGTAAATCTGACATAAATGGAGCTTTATTCCATCAGGTACCTGAAAACCAGAATAGTATTCCATTATATTAACAGATATCTTAATTATCCGACTACTTAATAAAGATACCATTAAAGTGTATATATCAGTTGTGGGTTATCGTATGTGTAAATGTCGTATTCTTTCTAATGGCAATTTGAAAAATTTGCATTTAAAGTTTTGAAAAATCACTTTCAGTTTCACCTTGGTTTGGAATCTGCACATTTTTGCTTCCAAGTGTTTGCCACCATTTCAATGATTGTAAATCCGTTATTCAGTAAATCTGGAAAAGGGTTGAATTCTAAAACAAAATCCCTGCAGCATAAACATCACAAATAGCTGCACAAACTTCAAACTTGTTTGAAAGGCAAGAAATTTTCTGGATGCACATCAAAAAGCCTGAAAAATCCTTCGAGTGTATACTCTGATAAATGACAACTTTCACTGGAATAAAAGCACAAAAAAATCATTATTTTTGAGTCATATATTGAAGACTCAGCCATTTTCAAGCTTCGGGTTAAATAAAAAGGTAAACCAAACTAATGCACGGTTGTGACAGTTATTGACAGATAAACTGAAATCATGTGACTGATTTTGACCAATCACGTTTGCAGAGTTTTTACAGTGAACAACAGTTGCATATTAATCAGTAACAACAAAAATTAATAACTGCAAAAAAAGAGTATTCAGCAAGACTATTATTTTGAAAAAGTGAACTTTTGTGGTACTGGTGCAGCATCTTTACAAACTGGAAAATGAAACTATATAGCTGTTGGGAACAGGTCAATTTGAATGAGTACAACATTGTCTCTAAAATGTTTATCACTTTAAAAAGCTCTTAAGATGGCATTACAACTATTTACTATAAAAAACAAAGTTAAAGGAGAACTGAATGCCAAAACTAACCTATTTTTGTTTGAATCTACTGTATTTGTATTGGTATAGTAGATTAACTCTGTGAAGTTTTTTTTAAATTAAAGTCAAATGACATTGAGAAATTAAATATAGAAACTAAGAAAACTCTAGAAAAGGTTTGATACCATGGTTGCTAAAGAGATTGTCAACGGTATGGTATGACGTAGGTTATGATATTCAGAGCTTAAAATAATGGCAGTGTGCTTTGAAATCTTGATATTGTCTGAGCAATCTATGTTTTGAAAAGTGTTTTTTCTTTTATAGCAGCTAAAAGCTGCATAGAAACCATAGTTTTCCTAGCTTGTTTTAATCATTCTAGTATTGTAACCTACGTCATAAACAACGGCTGACATCACATATTGAGCCACCGAACAAATTTTGTTGATTCGTTACAAAACATCAAACTTTTCTGAACTGCTCGGCTAACAGCTTAAAAAAACTTCGTATTCCTAAATGTTCAAAAGATGAAAAGTCAATTTTAGGGTTCAGGTCTCCTTTAAACAAGGTGCACACAACATAACTTACAGTTCCACTGTCAGGACTCAAGGGACCATTTGCATAAACATCCACCAGCATCTTCACCAAACTTGAAGAAGAAGAAACACTCATTGGAGTTTAAAAGTATATCGGGTATGCAATATTACCAATACCACTAAGGTTTCTTAGAGGAAATTCACTTCCACTGGATAGTGTTGAAGAACATCGCAGTGTGATGACGATCTCAGAGATGAAACCAAACAGAAGACACACAAAATTCTTACGAGTTTACAGGGATGACAAAAGCAGAGTTCCTGCAGCTCAGGAGCCAAATAATTTAAAACCTTTTAAAGGCTTTTTAATGCCCAAAGTCAAAACATTTAGAACCAGAAAAAGAAACCCTTATAAAAATAACAATCATGCTAAAAACACTTTCCATGGTAAACAAGATCATACCTTCACAATAATGTATAAACTATAAAACAGAATAATGACAGAAATGATTTCATCAACAATGGTAGATTCAAAGTGGTATGGTGCAGTTAATGCAATGGTGGTCAAAAATGTGAAAGACGCAAACAGCCCATTAAAATTACTTCTGATATGTGGAGAATATGTCAATGTTGTATGAAAATTTGGCTGCAAGAAAAACTGACTTTCATTCGCATTAGATATATAATGCCTTTTAAGACCTTAAAAATATATTCTAGCAAATTGAAGACCATTTTAAGGCCTTAAATCTGGAAACAACAAAATAAAGACTTTTAGTGACCTGTGGGAGCTCTGCAAAAGATAGCTGATTTACCAATCAGGGCACCTGCACTAAAATTAATTTGTTACGACAAATAAAAACAATCAATTAATGAGTATTAAACGAAGAAAATATTTTAAGTTTAGAATTAAGTTACAGTACATTAATGTTAAGTGTTAAGATTGCTTAAATAAATGATTTCAAATGAAAGAAATTGAAAGAATAAAATAATGAATTTACTTAAATGAATGAAAAAATGAATAAAGAATCAATGAATAAGTGAAAAAACGAACAAACAAATAAATGAATAAGTGAATGAATAAATGAACAAATGAATGAATGAATGAATGAATAAATGAATGAATAAATGAATGAACAAATGAATGAATAAATGAATGAACAAATGAATGAATAAATGAATGAACAAATGAATGAAAAATGAACAAATGTAGGAATAAATGAACAAATGAAGGAAAGCTTGAATGAATGAATAAAATGAATGAATGAAAGCATGAATGAATGAATGAATGAATTTTTGATATTAAATGAAGAAACATTTCCGAGATCCTTATTCAGCATGAGTGATACTGTACTTTATAGTACTAGCACACATTTGCTTTCTTACTTAATTTATTTAGGTAGTAAATTAGTAATCAAAAGATCTTGAAAAAAATACCTGTCATCCCAAGAATTGTTTTTAATCAGGGCAAAGGAGTTGTAGACAAAAAATCTTATAAACTGAAATAAAAAATGAACAATATTTTTACAATTATTGTAGAAACTTCAGTGAAATTAATAAAACAACCAGTTGCAAAGATTTCATCAACTTTAGGTTGAAAAGTTTCATCATTACCTTAAGTAGCGTAATTTAACGTATCTCTAACAAAGGGCAACCACTCAAAATGTCAGTGTGAATCATTTTCATCAGCAAAACATTTCAGCTGTGAGTGACAACACATTTCTCCCTAACCCCTTCATCTCTAAAAGCTCCATAGCTCATTTGTTAAGAGCACTGCATGGGTATTGCAGAAGTTACGGGTTTGAATCTAGTTGAATCCTGAAATACACTTCTTTTTCACAACTGCTTACATTATAAATGGGCAGTCGTGGTTGGCGCAGTTGGTAAAATCTCTGCCTTCCAACCACAAGGTCCCCGGTTCGATCCTCGGCTATGCCAAGAATTGAACTAATTTGTGCGACTTTCTTTCCTGCCTAAGCTAACTCAGCTTTCCATCCTTCCGGGGTAGGTAAATGAGTACCAGTGTCTGCTGGAAGCTAACGATGGATGGATTAGTGTCCCGTCTAGGGGGAGTCAAAGACTCTCATCCGCTTAACACTACAGAAACCGGAGATAAGCGCCGGCTTCATGGGCCACCTGGCTCTTGAAGGATTTAGATTTAGCTAGGCCACATAGCATGCGAAATGGTATTATTTTGCTCATACAAGTGAGATATTTTATTTAACTGCATCGCATATAATTATTAAATTGGCTTTGTAGAACTGTGTTATTGAAAAACGTATTTTCAAAACTCAAACATTTTTTCATTTCTTGGTATTTTAGTTTTCTAATTTTCTTCAGTTTGAAATCCGTGCGACAATGACGTTTTGCTTACTGTGGGAACTAAAATTTGAAATTGAGCTGAGTATCACTGCTTTTAGCCAATCAGATTATAGACTTTTCTCAGGAAGTAGATAAGAATTGAAAGTTGTAGTAGCATACACTAGTTTTAATGATTTGATAATTTCATTGCCTGAATTTGTTTCAAAACAATTAAAAATGTTTGAAAACATTGTGCCTTCGGACACAGAAGTTTGAACCAATCAATTGAAAGATAAAGTTTCCCTACAAACCTGTTGTTTTAACCAATCACGACTTCTGTTAAATTCTGCAATATCCACTAGAGATAAAAATGCAACGTAAACTTTATTACATTTTCATTCGTGTAACAAAACAATTCCGTTGTAAACTATAATTCTTGCTATTCAGGTGATAGACTCCAGGACTGGAGAGGAGGTGGATGATGTCACTACTGCGGCTGACAGCTGGGTAGATGAATATGGTCAGCTGAAAACAGACAGTAACTCGTGGGTTAAAGAGTTCGGTGAAGAAGCTTCCAAGGTATGTATTCTCAGTATAATGTAAAAACGCAGTTTTAGAGAACTAAAGTTCATCTTCTTTTCTTGGCGATTAGAATCTTTGTCAGCACTGCCAATTTTTTTGTCGGTACAATCGATTCTTCTAATTTCTTTTTTCTAGATTTATGTTTAAAATTACAGTGGTGTACCTCTGTGTAGACAAGAATCTAGAAATGTTTGCGACATTGAAGATATAGTTTTGAGCCATATGAGTTCCCATGACTCAGTGTTAGAGTGTTCCACTAGTGTGTGGAAGATCATGAAACCAGTTACCATTGGGAGTTCAGCTTTTTTCTGAGTGATTTTTTCTAAATGAAAAATAAAAAATGGTTAGCCGAAAGAAATATGTAAAACCAAACAAAGACTCAGCATTAGTGCCGCTTAGCACTAACCCAAGGTTAAATTTTTAACCCCTATTCTTGATTCCGATATGCAGAGAGAGATTTGAGCTGCAAATTTGATTTGAAAATCCAAACAGTATTCTAAAAGAATCTTTTACCTTCTCTTAAAGAAGAAATTACTCCTTGAATTTTCGCTTAACCCAGGGTTAAAGTTAACCAGCTTTTGAACAACCCACCCCAGTACTGTATATATCACAGTGTTTGTACGGAACTGAATATCCCAATTTGAGTCTGTTATTGTAGTGTTTCTTGCAAATTGTTTTTATTTTTTATTTTATTCTTTTGCAATTTTAGCAGGGATGTCATCTTTCTTTCGTGTAAAAGCCAATTTCTACTTTTTGAAATCAGTTTTCATATCGAATATGGGATTGGGTTTGTACCGCGGTGTAAACAATAATGCTACGCATGAGCGTCGCGATTATGTACGCAACAATTGCTTGAATTGGGTACATAACCGTGACAGTTATTTATATCAATTCACTTTTTTGAGGTTTATTTTATATGCACGACTATACAGGCTAAGTTAAACATGTACGTGACTTCTTAGCTTAAGTAGCACATAGATCATCTGTTTGCATTTTTCTCTGGTAGTCAGACGCAGAGTTCTGGGATCGTCTTCAAGGTCAATGGGATGATCTTGTGAAGTAAGTGACAAGTTTTTCTATGTTCTCTACAGTTTTTTCAGGCTGTACTTTTCTTTTTGTCTCTATATATGCATAATCTTCTTCTTCGAGTCACCAACCGAACTATTTGGTGACACTTTCTTGTCTCTTGCTAACCTCCATAGGAGGGTTGTTTCATTATCGAAACTGTGAAGATACGCATAACTCTGGCGGCCCCTTACACGTTTTCCCATAATTATTTCACTGAGGCATAGGTTATTGACACTTCTTTTTCTAATGTCATGCCCTAGAAACTCAAGTTTCTGTCATCTGAGGGTAAACTCATAAGTTCCCTTCCTATTTCAACACGTCAAAGGAACTCTTCATTGGTGATCCGGTCAACTTATTACACTCTTAGCATGCGTCGGTAAAAGTACATTTCTGCAGCTTTGTCTCTGATGTGAAGGTCCAGGATTCACATCCATATAGCAGTGTCGACCAGAAGAAGGCTTTTAGTACGTGAATCTTGACTGCAATGTTTAGCTTGCGATCTCTAAGAAGAGGGTGGAGCTTGGTGAAGGCGTCCTTAGCTTAGCTGATTATGCTTTCTTTCTCTTTGCATAATCTAATGGCCGCCAAAATTGAAGTAAAATATTTCTTTGAGCAAACATCAGATTGTTCAAGCCTGAATCAAAAGCTCAGGATACTAATAAACATGTGACACTGTTTGAAATCAGGATGTTTTCGCCTTATGAAATTACATTACAATTTACATTTCATGACTGGCTCCCATTCAATCAATCAATCAATCAATTTTCCAATTTCGATCACTTTAACAGCAATCTCTCCAATTCCCACTCTCCACCTTGCTCGATTCATGGCATCCTTTTTCTCCAAACCAACACTCTTGCTCTCCTTTTCCACTTGCGTCTTCCCAAACCTTAAAATAAGCTGTTGATTCAGAAACTTTGTTGGAACACCTGGTGATCAATGGCATATTTCTAGAAAGATAAAAAAAATCGATGTTCTAACAAGATACACATTTAGCACAAATGAAAAAGTTAGGCCTGAAATTTGCTTCCATAGTGTTTCTTCTTTATACATACCACAGGCGTTCAATGCAGTTTTGAGTGACACTTCTTTAAGAGCCATTTAGTTGGTAAGATCTTTCCCTTCCAACCACGATGTTCCAGATCCGCTCACAGACTGAGATTTGAACATTCGTGTAGCCTTCTTTTCCACCAAAGCTGACTCAATTTTCCATCCTTACGAGGTCGGTGAATAGAGTATCAGCTTCTGATTTGAAAATTTGTGTGACCTTCTTTTCCATCAAAGCTGACTCAACTTTCCTTCCATACGAGGTCAGTAAATAGAGTATCAATATCTGCTGGGACCTCACCTGCGATGGAATTGTTTCCTGTATAGGAGGAATAAAACGACTCTCATCTGTTTAACACTATATACAGAAATCGGTTTGATGGGCCTCTTGGGTCGTAAAAGATTTAGCATTAACCTAACTTTTTTAGAATCATTACTCTCATTTCTATTATCCATCATACAAGCTAAATACGTATTTTTAGAGGCTGGGAAAGATTCGTATGATGAAAGAAAGAATAAATATGTTTTAATCTTCCCAACATACTCATCAGAAAAAATTGGTAGTTTATTCTGAGCGGGATTCGAACTTATGTCTCCCTGTATATTAGTCAGGCATGTTAACCAATACACTATCAGGGACCACAATGCTGGGAACATAGCAGATCACTGATGTGATAGTAAGGTTAGCGTGTGAGTATCCCTGGGGCCTAATATTTTCATCATTTAAGCACGTCTCAAACCTCATAACTTCAAACAAGTTAGTACAAATAAATAGTTTTTACATATTTTTTGAGGCTGGGAAAGATTTGTATGATGAAAGAAAGAATAAATATGTTTTAATTATTTAATATTAAATGGCACAACATGAGCAAACATTTAGCAAGAAACCATTTTCAAGAAAAAAAAGTTGTACATAAAATGTTTGTAACAGCATAACATACATTCAGTAGAACACCAATAGGATGTCTTCCGCAAATAGTGTTTTGATCCTTCTTCAAATACGCTGAAAACCCTTGAGGGTCTAATCTTTCTATTATACCCATACCCTGTAGAAAATGGACAAAGTCTCAATTCAAATTCTTTGATAGTAAACTTAAAAACTGTAATGCACTGACAGTACCCCCTCCCCCCAAACAAAAACCAAGAAGGATTAAGAAGATTAAGTTCTGTAAGTAAGAACATGAAAAACATTTCTATTAATGAAATAAAAAAATGATATTTATTTATTAATAATTGATATTCATACACTGACTTCTAAATTTTTGTAACTTTGTAACATATTAGTTAAGTACTGTATATGTAATTTTAGTACATTTTTGGTAGACTAGAGGTTAAAAACAATCAACAGACAGTATGCAGTTTACTGCAGTAATAACTTGTTTGTTTAGTTTTAAACTTATACAGTAATGACAGCTTGTAATTTAATTCAGGCCTGTCAATGAAAGGTGTGCAATTGCATGCGCACATCTATTCACATGCCTAACGAAAGCAGAGTGCGATCCATTGCACTCCTAAAATAAATTTATCGCTCATGGTACATTTCTAAGCAGTAACTCCTTACTTTTTGAAAACGGGTGCTTCTTTTCTTTTAGAATTTGGGGAAAAACATGTTGCTGCGGGTCCCTCTGATTTTTTTCGTTTTGATTATTCCTTTGCTATACAGGCGAGTTCATTTAGCAAGTATTAGACTATAATCTTGGATTAATTACCCTATTTGTCGCAACACAATATAATACAATAAAAGAAACAGGCTGTCCCTGTGTTCAACCATCAGTTAAAGACCAGGAATTCAAAATAACAGTTTCCCACTGAATTAAGCTATTGCAAATCAAGTTCGTTTAAGTCTTAATCTGCAAGTACAGCTGTAATAATAACTGTAGTGTGCCAGTAGTGTGCACATTTTTCAAGTGCAAATTAATCACATTTCAACTTACAGTATTAATCATTAATAATTATTAATTAATATTATTATTAGTAGTAATTATTATTAATAATTATTTATTATTATTTACAGTAATTATCATTATGCTTAAGTTCATTGCTTCATTTTTCTTACCTTTTTATCCAGTGCTTCTATATATTGATAAATATGTTTATATGTGTCAGGCTTGAAATTCACAAAGCGAAACCTCTTCCCTTTATAAAGAAATATTTTTAAAAAATTACAAAACAATTGCAACATATAACTTATACAAATACACAAGTTTACACTTTACTTTTGTATCCCCATGAAAATTACAGGGTTCCCAAACTTAAAATTCTACTTTTTTATGTGTCTATGACTAGTTGTATCTAAAGTATTGGTACAAATGAGTATGTTGTACTTATTAGTGTTAGATACTATAGTACATATTAAGTAACAGCTTCCATATCATAAGAGAATGTATGGGAAATTTGTTGCCTCTTTTAATTTGTTTGGGAAGCCTGTGATCAAAATAGATCATACAACATGTTTTAATGGCAACTAGAATATAGCAGCTTATATTGGAAGGTATTACTGTTAAATAAATATTAAATAAATAAATAAATAAACAAATAAATATTTAATGATAACTCCCCTAAAGGGGCTTTTCAATATCATATTAAAATCCCCTTCCCCCCTCTCCCAGTTATGAATCCCAACTGGTAAGAGGCAAACCAGTTGGCTATTTACAAAGTGTGGTGAATTTGCCCCTAGTATCACCGAAGACAAATCCATTCAGTAGTCCAAGTTGGGGATTTGAACCGGAGTCTTCTGTATTCAAATCCCCAGCTCTGATCACTAAGCCACGCTACCTCCCTTACTGTTAAGTAATAACTAGATATTAAATATAATTTTTAAAAAGTTTAGCTAAAACTTTTAGTGTTAGAATATAAATGTCAATAGAATCATCCTCAACCCCATTTCAAAACAACTTATGATTTTTCCTTTTAATAGCTCTTTTTGAAAGCTTATGCCAGTTGGGGTTTAGAAAGTTCAATCTTGTACCAAATGCAGGAAACTACTTTAACTAGTTTCAGATTCAATCTAGATTTTAGTATATAAAAATTCTCTGCAGCAGAGAAATAAGACTAGACAGTATAAATTTGCATGCATAAGCAATGGTAATTGAATGAAAAGTTTATTTCTAATAATCTAAGGTGTAGAACTTGTAGAAATACTGTATCATGCTATATGAAAGTTAAAAACCTCATTCCCAGCTGGGTTTCTTTCTCTCAGGAAAGAGACCCTGGCATAGACTGGTCACGTGTCTCCCAGAATCTCAGAAATGACAAACAAATAGTCTGAGGGAGGGGGAACTTGGAATGAAATTTGTCTCTACTGAGGCTAGGGTCAAGGGTGTAGCCAGCATTTTTAAGAGGGAGGAGGGGGAGTTCCAAATCACCAAAAGCTGTTTGGTCAGTGATAAATATAATGGTGAGGTCACTCTAAAAATTGACACAGTGAAGGATTACTTCCTTCCGTTTCAAGTTACAAGGTGGCAACAAAACTATTTTCAATGATTTTATTGCTTTAAAGACTAAAATGTGCATGTTATAGAATCGCCCACCTTAGAATTACGAAGTTTTATTGACCAGCAAGAATATTGTAGAGGTGTCATTTTTCAATGACAATGTAACAGACACAAAATCTAAGACAAAATTCAGAAAAGCAATATGCATAGCAAAACAATTTCACGAAGCTGAATTCAGCATGTAGAAATTTGGCTATAAATAAAGTTTTTTTCCATCTACTGTATCACTAATTTTATTCCACAGCTTACAAACATTAACCAAAATCAGGGTTGGCCAAAGGGGTAGTGGAATACCAATATATATGTACCCGATAAGAAAATCCAATATACCTGAAAAGAAAATCCAATATACCCAAAAATAATTTAAAATTCATATTTTTAACAAAATTTGAAAAATAACATGATATGTATGTACTTTAAACCCAAAAATAGTCAAAAATACCCAGTTTTAGCATTAAATACTGTATACCTATAACTAAATATCCCCGAAATACCATATACCCAAAAACCCTGGCCAACCTTGCAAAATATTTACATTTACCCCTTGTTAACACATTGCTGTAGCTTTGCTTAGGAACTTGGTCCTAATAAAGCACATAAAATCAATCAAACATCACAAAATGCCGACAAATAATCGTGTGTGATATCATTTTAAAACTTTTTGTCCCTTCCAAAATAAATTGCTTCTATAGGTACTTCACTTGTTTTGGTTTGAGATTAATGTTCCAATAGCCGCTGTTGACCAATGCGAATGGCACACCACTTACTACGCCAACGTTTGTTTTGATATGGCTGAAAAGCATAGCGTGTGTAATGTTTGATCAGTGCCTGCGCCCCTGAAACATTTTGTGTGTCATTAGTATCCAGGCCCCAGAAATATTGTACATATCATGGATGTAAAATTCGTTTTTCGCATTAAGAGAGTCTATTCCACTCTAGTCGATTTACTTAGAAAGTATATACAGTATTAGTGAAATACTAACAGAAATACTACAGGGTGCAAAACTTTCTGATGAATTTCTAAGAATTTTGTTGGTCTGGGAGACATGTGACCAGCCTGTGCCAGGGTCTTTTTTTCTTCGATCTTCTTCTTTTGTATTTTGACTTTCTGAGTTTCACTTCCAGCAAAAAATCTTATACTGTAGAACCCTCTTGTTATCATGATCTCCATGAGTCAAAAATGTATTGAAGTGTCACGGTCTGCATGTCGGATTTATCAAGGAAGATTCTCTGGAAGACAGACACCCAGGGAATGAGGTTGATGAAAGTACAGCATAGTTAAGAACTAAGATGTTAAAAGTGATAACCAAGAGGGATAGTACAAGATTTTTTGCTGGAAGTCAAAGTCAGAAAGTCAAAATACAATAAACTATTTCACAACTGACACAATAATGCACAAATACTACAACTCAGATATTAAGTTGTGAATACTTTTTCAAAGACCTGTTTAACTACAGTAATAGCCCACACATAAGAACCTGGGTTTTAGGAACCTGTAAGGCTAAAATTTCTATTTTAAGCCCCCACTATGAAATAAGAACCTGTTATCAAACCAGTCAATCCAATTTTGATCCGGGTTTATCCCCATAAACAGGGGTGGCCAAATTTACCCCACTCTAACAGCAATCTCTCC
>JANCMA020247610.1:17500-22593 GCA_024336925.2 Zoanthus solanderi | reverse complement strand
CAGAGCCGGGAATCGAACTGGGGACCTTGTGGTCGGAAGGCAGAGATCTTACCAACTGCGCCAACCATGCCCGCCCAGCTGTATCCGCACCTGGCCTTATTTTTGCTCTAGCACTCGACTCTGCTGCTTACAAACAAAAACTGTTTTAATCTAAGACTAAAATACGTTTTATTTTTTGGAAAAACCTCTAATACCACAATGAAGCAGTTTTATTTCACACTGAAGTGTCTGATGCGAATACAAGATTATGTCATTTCCTTTCATAACATAAAGATTTCCTGTCCTTTTAACCAGTTACCGCATTCATTTTAAAACGCGTTTCGTAATTGTCATCGTATTACTCTGAGCTATGTGCACGTGGTTAGTACTCAGTTTCATAGCAATTAAAAAAATATATCTCAAACAAACTGAAATAAGTTTTAAGAATAATTGATCGCGAAACCAAAAACTAATTGTGAAGGTGAGTGACGACTAAAAACAAATGTGAATTTTTTTTAACAAAATTTAATTACTCTAGGAGATTAGTTAATTTGAATGTGCTTTTGTGTCTAAAAATAGTAACAAAATGGCGGGAATTTCAAAAATCAAAGATGAATAAATTTGTAACCAACCGATCCAAAACGTTATCCCAACCCCCCGAGATATCTAGAGGTGAACCCTTCACTTGGATCGAGACAACATTACCCCTAGGGGCATCCCTACCTTCCGGACCGAGATATCACCATCCTCCGAGTTGTCTAGCACGACCTCGTGTAAATGGAATGACTGGAACATAGAATAAATGTAGAAACATACTTGGTTCGCCGGGCCAAAGATAACTCGGGACACCGTGATATCTCTATCCCCCGTCATATCTCTATCCCCCGTCATATCTCTATCCCCCGTGATATTTCTATCCCCCGTGATATTTCTATCCCCCGTGATATTTCTATCCCCCGTGATATCTCTATCCCCCGTGATATTTCTATCCCCCGTGATATCTCTATCCCCCGTGATATCTCGCCTCATGTGAACAGGCCCTTAGTGAGTAACACATTTGCATATCCTCACACTTTGCGTGCCCACGACTAAAAGGGATAACTCAAAAATTTTGAAAGAAGAACATTTTAAAGATATCGTTGAAACTCCTCGATTAGTATTTTTATATTATCATTAACATTTTTATTTTGCTGATACATAATACAATGGGAGGGCTGAGTGACGGGCCAATTTCGCACCAAAAAGACAAAATGTTGTTTAAGGGGAATACAGCCCGGGTGATTCGCCCCGGCGCATAAACTTTTATTCATTTTTTACTAAAGGTGAGGTTGAATGAGATCAAACAAATAGTTTATCAAAATACCAACAAAGCTAGGCCGGGCTTTCTAGAAATCTGAATTGAACTTAACAATTTCGTTTGACCAAAGTTGTTAGAGTGGGCTGGTTAGGAAAACTTAGCAAACTACAAAGAAGATACAATGCTTCATTAGTCTATTGGTTGCGTGCTCATTTGCATCTCAAAGTCTCTTGTTATTTGTGCAAGGTAAACGTCATATTTCAATGGAGAAAAGGAAAACAAAAATATATAACAAAGAAAGTCATCAAGTTTCCTAACCAGTCGATTTTACTAACTTTGGTTAGACTTGTCTTAAGTATTGGTAAATAATTCCATTCTTTATTAGAACTGTTCCTTCTATGGCGAGTTCCGATATTGAGGAGCTGGGTCTTATTGAGGGGACCGCTGACATGTCTGTCGAATATGGATCCACTTCACCAACGAGGAGTCTACAAAGTAGCGTTAATTTGACGAGCTCTGGCAAGAAAGTGGACTTTGTGCTTGTGTTTGAAAAAGAAAAAGAGGATGAGAATGAAAATCAAGAAAGAGAAGCCTCCCGGCAGGAATTTGAAAAGAATCTTCTGAGAAATGGTCTGGAGCTAGAAAGAACAGAGGGGACTTTATCAGGGGTTAGTACAATAATAAGCTAAATTCTTTACGAGCCTAGTGACCTATAGAGCCGGTGCTTATCTCCGGTTTCTGTAGTGTTAAGCGGATGAGAGTCTTTGACTCCCCCTGGACGGGACACTAATATATCACAGGTTAGCTCCCAGCAGATGCTGGTACTCATTTACCTACCCCGGAAGGATGGTAAGTTGAGTTAGCTTAGGCGAGAAAGAAAATCGCACAAATCAGTTCAAATCTAGGCAGAGTCGGGGATCGAACTGGGGACCTTGTGGTTGGAAGGCAGAGATCTTACCAACTGCGCCAACCACGCCCGCCCAGGATATAAAAAGAAAACGAAAAATTTTTAAATAGTTCAGAAGCTAATGTTTCCAAGGACACACACAGACACATACACACACTCACGAAGGAACCAAAAATCCCAACTGGTAGGTATAACAATTATATGCTGCGTCTTCTTCACGTCCTCATCTCATTACGCGTTCGTGTTGGTTTATGTTACACCTTTCCTAATAAATTAGAGAAATATTTCTATAGGGGGTCTGTTATAGGGGGTCCGTTATAGGGGGTCCGTTATAGGGGGTCTGGCTTTCTGTAAGCCGCCGCAGTTTTCGCTCCACACCGTAATCCGCCGCCATTTTTTTGTTACAAACCGCCATATTTGCAAAACTACTACTCGAATATGAGCCTTTTAAAAACCTATCACTAAAAACACTAAATGTAGATAGTTACTGAAATTAGTTATGGGTGCATATGGTTTATACGAGCTACACGTTAAAGCCAAGGCTAGAGAATAAGCAAACAATTTTTAACACCCTGAAGCTGTATTCCGCTCAAAAATTGGATATACCGCACACCGTGAGCAAAAAACGCTAGTTTTCGCCACCGCACGATAAAATCTCAACCACCAGCCGCTCAGAAAAGGAACGTAAACCGACAAATAAAAAAAGGGTCAAACCGCCAGACTATAATAGACACCCTTTGTACGGCAACCTTCCGATGTGCATTCTAATACTTTTTAGTAAAATACTTAATTGCAAAAACTAGGAGATAACCCATCGGTATGAACTCAACTCAGGGATCACCGAAGACAAATAAATGGCCAGAGTGGAGTTTGAATTCGAATCCAAGACAACCACATACAAATTCGGTCGACCATTAAGCCACTGTGCCTCGTTAAGGCGAACGGAACGTGAATATAGCAGTTCTCACTATGGGGGAGGTGCTGCGTTGAAAGCATGATGTCCAGCAGTCCTAACCAGTGGAGATCCGTAGGTCCTTCATATATGGTACATTATGGGTTTAGGATCTATGTTAGTATGTGCCACCATAATGTACCATATATGAAGGATCTGCCTGGAGATCAGTTGTAATGCCGGATAGCAATATAATCTAATCTTCTTTAAGATGGTAAATGTCTTTTAAAAAATTATATCGAGTCTCACCATGGGCGAGTGGATATATTGATAGCACGATAGACAATGATCTTTATATGGTGTAAGTATATTGATAAGAAGAAGGGACCTTTACCAGGGCTGATTAAGTGTTTTAACAAGATAAATATATAACAAGCCTTACAAGGGCGTGTTGTATATTAACACAATCAAAAGTGATCCTTACCAGAAGTGAGTAAATTTACTGATTGTATAATAAACAGTGTTCTTAAACAGTTTACGGCTCCTAACCTGGGATGACTGAGTATATTGATAGAACAATAAACATCTATCCATTCCAGAGATGAATAAGTGTATAAGGAACCTTACCATGGAAGAATAGGCTTATTAATAGAATGATAACCAGTTGTACTTACCATATAGATGGATAGTGACATAGTTTAGAGTTAAATGTAGAGTATCGAAGCAGGAATCTAACGCAATTTGTACAAGGAAGGAGCGATATATCAATAACATTTACCATGGAAGAGTAGGTTTATTAATATAATGATAACCAGTTGTACTTACCAGAGATTTGGATAGTTAGTTACTTTAGAGATAAACTTAAAGATAGTGTATCGAAGCAGGAATCTAACGTAATTTTACCACGTATGAGTGATGTATTGATAAAACTAACTAAATTAATTAATTAATTAATATCATTACTTTTATCGTTAAACCTCATCTCTTACATAAATAACGGTGAAGGTGCAATGCTTGTGGGATGTGGCTATAAAGACGAACTCACATATAGATAGCACAAACGTACTAGGAACTAACTTGAAGCCACTGTATTGGTCACTATGGCCACGTTGGTAGCGGGCTTTACCCCTTTAACCCTAGAGGCCTCAAGGTAGGGGGGGGTCAAACGGAACCCCCCCTCGATTTTTTTGGCCTCAAATCTGAACCCCACTCCTTGAGGCGATATGTTTGGCTAAAAGGCTTGAGGCTTGAAGGGTTAAACTACAATAAAAATTAACATAAAACTGCCATAGTTCATTTTTTTAGCATCATACCACAAGCATTACGTTTTTATCATTATTTAGGAAAGTTGAGCCAGTTTTGCTAGAGCTCTATGCCATGCTGATGAGGCCTGAAAGGCCGAAATAACTGTCCATGGCTGCTAGCAATCCGACTCACTATTTGTTATGGTAAGTTTAATGGGTAAAGCCAGCTTCCAACGTGGCCATATATAGTGCCCAGTATAATGGCTTCAAGTTATCTACCAGCATGTTTGTGCTATCCGTGATACTTGAGTTCATCTTTATAACTTCATCCAACAAGAACTGTGCTTTCATGGGAACCTGAGCTTGTTTGCTTGCTATGCCATGCTGGTGAGGTCTAAAAAGGCCGAAACAGCTGTCCATGGCTGGTAGCAATCAGGCTCACTACTTTTTATTGTAGATTTAAGCGCTAAAGCCCACCACCAACGTGGCAACAGTGCCCAATATAGCTCAGCTCTTACATTTGCACAAATGTTTTGTAGCAGAGATTAAATACTTTCCTTTAGTTTATATATTGATTCATAGCTTGTTTCTGTTTCAGTGCGAAGACGTCGTATTTGTTTTGGTTCACGCTCCTTGGGGAGTTTTATGCCGGTACGCTGAAATAATGATGCTAAGAGCCCCTATTCGAGAGCCAGATGAAGAGCCTGAACCGAAAAGAGTGACAAAACTTTTCAAAATTTTCCAGCGACCCTTTGAACTGCACAGCGACATTCC
>JANCMA020247610.1:0-12500 GCA_024336925.2 Zoanthus solanderi | reverse complement strand
GACAACGATAATAAGCCCAATGGTTGGCGCTGACTTTCTGTTCCAAGAGCACGTGATGAAATGGACAGTGTTTGTTCTCCAGAGGAGGGGAGGGATCTTCACCGTTCAATAACCGTTTCACCATGGCTTCGTACTCGGGGAATAAGGCAGCTGGATCTTTGGCTTCGCCCAATACTTTTTTAGGATATTCATGTTCTCCAAGGCGGTCTCCTAATTCGGTCTGTCGTCCTCCTTCATGCTTTCTTTTTTGGCGCGCTTTTTCTCTCAATAATTGATTGTCCCACGACACAGAAGTTGTTATGCTACCGGCCATGTTTAACTCAAAAATGAGAAGTGAGGCAACAGATACGCCAAAGATATAGACATGAAAGAGAGACAGACTCGTTTGGGAGAAACCAATCAGAGTACTAAGAAAATGAACCAATAGAAAGAGGATCATGTAAGCGTATAATCCTGAAAGAACAGCTTAGGTAACGTCCATGTTTACCATAGATATTGGATTTGGCAGACCATCCAAGGGCGTGTGAATGTTTCAGCGGGGTGTACCAGAGACCTGGACTGTCAAGGGTGACGAGGATCTAAAAGGAAAAAACAAAGTGTAAAAAATGTCATTAGGTCTGACGACATCATGAGACTAACATGGTGGATGTATCGAGCATTGGCTCGGACAGTCTTCTCTTTACGAGATCTTCCGGTTTTGTATAGGTATCAGGTAGATATGAGCACACCTGCCGACCGTTTGTTTTTGATCGAAGAAATCATGGAAGGTCATCCTAAGCATTGGGGACGGTTTGCTACGTACGTCGTCTGTTTGAACCTTCATTATCCTCCCGAACAGACGTACGCGTACTATCTAGAAATGCTCCAGTACGTACCAGACCTCATCCCTTCCTTACCGTCCTTTGTCCTGCGATGTCGTTTGAGTAAACTATGTAAGATGACGACGACCAGTTGGAGTCCTAGTGTATAGGGAGTCCACGACGGTATGAAGAAGAAAAAGAAGAACTCGAGCCCGTGGTTGGAGACGATACGTCAAACGTATCAGAGACCTTTACAACCTGTAAGTTTAGGAGGGGTAACACGTTTCGCCCAAGCCCAACGTCTCCCTGTCCAACGAGTACGCCAAGCCTTAGAACGCGATGTGGCCTACACGCTACACAAACCCGTACGCCGCACGTTTCCTATGACACCCGTCGTGGTCATGGGGATAGATCATCAATGGGTAGCCGATTTGGTCGACATGCAAAAACTGAGCAAGTACAACCGAGGCAACAAGTATCTTTTGACGGTGGTCGACGCCTTATCCAAGTATGCTTGGGTGGAACTCGTACACGATAAGTCGGGACCCAAAATGAAACAAGCTTGGGAAACCTTGTTGAAACGGGCTTCTCCCCGTCAACCTCGCCAACTGCAAACCGATAAAGGCAAAGAGTTTTACAACACGTACGTGCAAGCTTTGTTCAAAAAGAGAGGGATTCATCATTTTTCTACGTCGGAAGAGGCTAAAGCGGCGCTGGTCGAACGGTTTAATCGAACCCTGAAAGGACGCATGTACCGATACTTTACGGCCGCCAATACCTTGAGATACGTCGATGTGGTTCAAGATCTAGTGAAAGGATACAATGCTTCGTTTCATCGTAGTATTGGTATGGCTCCCAAAGACGTGACACTCCAAAACGAAAAGCAAGTTAGGCTGACGTTGTACAAACCCTACCTAGAGAAAAAAAAAAGAAGAAGAAAGACAAAACTCCCGTCTTCCAAGTAGGTGATCGCGTCCGTCTCAGTCAAGCGCGACGTCCTTTTAAAAAAAGGATACTTACCCCAGTGGACCGAAGAAGTGTTTGAGGTATCCCGGGTCATTCGAAATTCCCTGGGTCCCGTCACTTATAAAGTAAAGGAACTCGACGGAACGCTCATTGTAGGGACCTTCTACAGCGAAGAACTACAAAAAGTCCACGTCGACAACGACACCGTGTGGCGGATCGAGAAAGTCTTGAAACGTCGAGGAGATCACTTGTACGTCCAGTGGAAAGACTGGCCTAGAAAATACGACAGTTGGATTCATCGTAATCAACTAACAAGAAGATGACAACCTCTTCTTTCACTAAGGCAGGATCGTTCTACGTGACGTTACCGAGCACGGCTTCCATCAACGAATTCCCCAATAACAAGGCCCACAGTTTCAAAGTACGTTTAATGCAACGGTTGGAACTGCAAGGACCCCATTGGAAGGTGGCCCTGAGTGGTGCTACCATTCCCGACACTACCGACAGTATCCTCGATCGTTTAGGGTACGACGATCTAGATTTTCCGGACAACGAGAAACTCACCGATCATCAATTGAAGACCTTTCCCTTGTTCGAATGGTGGGGTATCACGGGTAAACTCACTTCAGCTCGAGCTAAGAAACTCACATCGAGAAGACAATTTCGAGTCCTTCAAGAGACCATAGCCACATGGGAAGGAAGCACTGGCGAAACGTTCATGCAAGACTTTGTCAATTACATAAACAATCAATTCACGTACCTGCTAGCCACCAAGTCACAAAATCACTATTACCCAGTAGGCTACCTTAGTTACCATGACAATGGTACAGATCTAGACTTTGTCCCCAAGATCTACGTGGAAAACAAGGGTAATGTGGCAGAGGTAGTAGTGGATAACAAGAAACTGCAAATCTTGGACAAGAATCATCCACCTACCCTCAAGATCCGTACAGATTTAGCCTTGAAAATGGGATGGATCGTACGTCTCAATCCTTTCAAATACGACGTGGGACCCAATCTGTTGATCAGTGACAATGGTCACGGAGGTCTCAATCAACGTATTGGGGCCGCCTACACAGACTACGTGGAGGGAAAAACGACGAACAAGCCCGAATTTAGTAGGATCCTCTTTGATCAGAGAACTTGTACGGTAGAATTGTCGCCCCTGTTCAACTGGCGATTCACCAACTTGAATACAGCTTACGACAAGCTACGTGGCTATCCTGCCCGGACCCTGATGATCTACAGTGACGTGGCAGCCAGCAGCATCGTGGGAGGTCAAATCACCGATCTGTTAAGAGAAGTGCCGTACAACCGTCAAGAGAGAGGAACCATGTACATCGAACCGTGGCATTATCAATTCCAACCCATTCGCAGTAATATCATGGAGACCATCCAAATCAGCATCACTGAACAAAACGGAAAATTGGTAGCCTTCGACAACGACAAACCCTCTAGCGTTACGTTGGTGTTTCAAAATGACCTATGAGAAAGAACCTACCTATTTAAACGTTCGAATCGCCCGTCTTGGACGACACATCCACCAATAATACAAGCCATTCGTGCTGTTTAAAAGGTGGACGAACATTCTATTTCGTCTAAGCAAGAGATGATAACACTGGTCTGACTGCTCGTCCTCCCAAAACCCAAACTGTAAAAAAATATTAAAGAATTATTACTACTAACCTAAGGTACGTTTGAATTCTACGCCTTATTCTACACATCCACCAAACGCCCATTCCCCTCGTACCATCTAAAGGGTGCACGGCCATCTTATTGCGTCTAAGAGCCTCTTCAGGGTTATAGACTTCCAATAGATGAAAACACTGCTCGAGAGCTAAATCGTACCAAAATCCCCGCTGCAAAAAAACATAAGGAGAAAAACATTATATAAAAAAAGCGTCGACCACGTCACTAATCCATTTAGACCAGGCCCAGTATGCGTGGTGGAAGTCTTTACCGTTGGAGCACGCAACACGGTCGAGGCTTGAGAGACGACCTTCTTTTAGCCGGGGCCCAAGAAAGTTTACGAGGCATCGACGTCAATCGTCTTATTCAGCAAGGGTTAGATCACGGTATTCAAAGCATCGACAGAAAAGCCGTCAAACGAAAACTCGAGAGCGACTTTAAAAAGGGTGTCAGGAAGGAACTCAAACGCAAAGCCAGCAAGTCTCTCCCGGGAAGGGCCGTCAAACGAGTGCGAGACATTTTCAGTTAAATCATGCAACGTCTGAAACCTATTTACAACAGACCTCGTTTCCATCGAGCCCCTCGGGGTATGAAAGGAGGAGGAAGAGTCTCACTGCTTCAGATCCTTCAACGCGGTAACCGTCCTTGGTCGCAGGGGATCAATCCCAACCAACGAGGTCGAGGAGGCCTAAAAAGGAGACGTACACGTCGAAAACGCACTAGATCATCGCGACGTAGACACCGTTAACATGGAGATCGTACCGTTCACAGGGTCGAGTGCGACCATCGGAAGTGAAGTACAGTTGTTCTCACTTCCCAAGACCGACATGAGCATCAAAGAAAAAAGGTTCCAAGATTACTCTCCGTTGTCCGACAATCTGACACCGCTAGAATTTCTCATTCCGGCCACGGATACGTTTATAGACCTGAATCAGTCCTACTTCACCATGACCCTGAGACTCCAGAAAAGTGATGGAAGTGCTATTGCTGATAAAGAACTGATCTTCCCTACCATCAATCTCCCTCACACTCTCATCAAGCAATGCAGCATCAAATGGAACGGAGTGCTTCTGAATCCTCAAACCGATACGTATTCCATTCGTGCGTATGCGGCGACCGTCTTTAACTACACGCCAGAAGGAGGAGGGACTCTGTTAGCTCCCGAAGGATGGTGGCGTGCCGAACCGTCCACAAACTACGTTCCACTAGACGCTCCGGCAGTACTCACGGCTAACAATCTAGATAATGAGACACCCAATAACGCTTACAAGGGCCTCTCTGACGAACGGAAAGCGTTTGTCCAGTAAAGCCGAGCAAGTCAAGTTTCAAGGTAAAAAATGGAACACATTTTTCTTCAAACCCATGCACGAAAGTATTTTACAGTCATCGACTCCTTCCTCCGGGGGTCGAGCAACGCATGGAGTTCTCATTTCAACCGGCCAAGTATTACCTCAATGCTGTAGGACTCCAAGGTAAAGAACTACACAAAGACGATTTCAGCATGAAATGTCACATGTGTATCGTCATGGTCAACCCGACGCTGTACAAGCAAATCACGGCGGCCAGGCACAATCAACGCCAAAACGTGAAAATGGCTACCGTTCGCAGCGAATGTCGACTCTTCACCTTGTCGGCCAACGTCCAAGACTTTAACGAAGACAACCTGTTCCAAGGTCGTATTCCCCATCGTATCGCAGTGGGACTGTTGCATCCCAATGCCCTCAATGGTGACTACGCGTATCACCCTTTTGCTTTCCAAAGCTTTGGAATGGAATACATCAAACAAATGATCCGAGGAGAAGAGTATCCGTACCGTACCCTGGAACTCAATGAGTCCAACAATGAAAAGGACATGGCCATTTATCACCGACTCTTAGAAGCGGGAGGTTTTAAAAGCAGAGTGGGACCCTGCATGATCACGCCAGGAATGGTAGGACACAACCGTAATTGTACCCTGTACGTGCTCAATAATACAGCCGGCAGTAACGTGGACGGTCCCCACATGAACCCTAAACAACGAGGAAACGTGCGTCTGGCCTTTAAATTGGGGAGACCCGTGAATCGTCCCATCAGTGTCGTGATCTACGCCCAGTTTGAAGCAGTCCTCCGAGCAGATCCTAACGGAGCGATCTTGTACGACATTTACGACTAAGACAAGGAAAAATGGAATTCGATGCCGTGACCACCAAATTAGTCGAATTAGCCCACAGCGAAGACACTTTAAGGAGACACTTTGCAGGCGTCTATGCTGCCGATACGTTACCAAGCCCCTTGGCGTTCTACAGCCCGCGGTTACATCGTCAACACCGATCCTCACACCAAACCCGGTCGTCATTGGATTGCTTTATGGACCGAAAAAGGGGTATGTCAAGTTATGGACAGTTACGGATTAACTCTGGCAGCTCACCAGACTCCTCATCTCCAAACGTGGTTACGAACCCATTGGCCCATACTAGAATCCAATACGTCGAGTCTACAAGCCATCAACAATGCAACGTGTGGACATTACGCGTTACGGTTTCTTATCAACAGGAGTCAAGGAAAAACGATGCGACAATTTCTAGAACTATTTGATCCTTACGATTACGTGTACAACGACACCCTCATCGCCAGTTGGATGAAAGATAAAATGCTACATTACGTCGACCCTGTTAAAGTATGCGAAGAACTGATCTATTTGAAGTAAAAAAACATTTATTGACATTATTATAGAGTAACGTCAAGTTTAAAATCTCTCATATGATAGTGCATCTTGTAAGACGTCTTAGGTTTTCGAGGTACAGGCTCCAAGAACCAGGGAGGACGACCAGTTTCAAGGCAAATACAATACGTATGTACAATGGCCTAAGAGAGAAAAAATAAAAAGAGTGTACGTCAATCATCTTGTCTCATTTTTTTGTGTCACCATGTACTTTTGAACACCCTCCAGCATATTGGTAGCGGGTCCTTCAGGGTCGGGAAAAACGGTCTTTGTCAGTAAACCGTTACAAGACCCACGACGCTACTTTGCCATCTTACCCGTCAACATTCATTATTGTTATACCGTGTGGCAGCCTCTGTTCGATCAATTGAAGAAACAAGTCACTTTTCATCAAGGCATTCCCGACGTGAAGGAGTTATCGAAATGGTACAGTTCTACCAAGGGAGGACTCTTGGTTCTAGACGATTTAATGGACGAAGGATCCAACGATAAACGTGTCCTGGACCTTTTTACGCGAGATTCGCACCATCGAAACATCACCGTCTTGTACCTGATACAAGATCTGTTTCCACCCGGAAAATATGCCAAGACCATCTAGCGTAATGCCCACTATATCGTGACCTTCAAGAATCCACGCTATCAAACGGGCATCCGAAATCTCTTACAGCAAATGTTTCCTCTCCACTGGCGTCAAGCCTTGGAAGTATATACCAAAGCCACGTCCAGACCTTTTGGGTATTTGATGCTAGACCTTCATCCGGCCTCGGACGATCAGTACCGTTTGTACACCAACATCTTAAAAGACGAAGGATACACCCATACATATAGACGTAAAAAGGAATGAGTCGTCCCACTCCCCAACAGATACGGTTACGCGAACAAGCCCAACAACAGCGTCGACGTGAAGGAGGTCGTCAAACCGAATTGAGCGATAGAATGTCTGAGATTGGCTTCGAGAAGCTTTGAATCCTTCACCCGTTCCCATTCGTAATGTGGGAACACAAGACCTTTCACCGACGAACCTTTTGCAGAGCAGTCAAAGGATGCTCGACGAATTATATTCGGAACTGAACGAATCAGACGAACAACAACTTGTCGTACCACCACGACCCGAACCCTCGCCACGACTGACCCTGACCACTAGTACTACACCGAGTCCTCGTGCTACCACTTCGGTAGGGATAGGAGCCTCTGCGTTCACGACCACCGACGAAGAGTTTTGAAGGCTTTATGAAACAGATGAATTGTCTCCCGTACCGGCAAGACCTGCCCCTTCACCACGCCTGGCACGTACACCGAGACCATCTCCCTTGACAACTGTAGGAGGTCCGTCCACGTCGGCCGAACTTCCCTTAGACCAACTTTTAGAGGGTCTACGTTCTACAGCCAACAACCGTCCTTCACCCGGTCATTGACTACCGACACCAAGAGAGTTGCCCTCTTCCCTAGCCTCTTCGCCGGGTTCACCTGCTGGACCACCACCCGAAGCACCCCAAGATATGCGACAAGTGTTGGACCAATTACGTCAAGACGAAGATCAACGTTTGCAAGGTCGCAACATTCATGCCGTAACTCATACCAATACCATCACTACGGTGTATAAAGACGGACGCACACCCTCTACACGTCGTATCTCTACACGTACGGCTGGTGGACGTACGGTAGCCCGAACGACCAGAGGACGAGGACGAGGCCGAGGACGACCACGCGGACGTGGACGCGGAACATGAAACACTGCCATTATTATTATTGGTGTCATCGCCAAAATTACATCCGTTTTAGACGTATACGTTTGTACGTCAACATTCTGTCTCTGGTCTTACTGAGTGCCGGCACGGTCATTGCCCCTCTCACTTCCAACGTGTGGGTTCTAGCGGCCTTGAGTTGGTCGTCGATGATCGTCAAAGGATTCATCGAGTTTCGAAAATACGATACCAAAGTAGCTATGAGCCGGTTAGCCTATACGTCGTATGCCAAGTGTCTGACCGACAAGAACCGAGACGAACTAGTGTGGACACATCACATGATGATCGATCTGGCTCCCTTGATACCCGACAAGATTCAACGTCGGTATTTCGGGCAACCTCAAACCGACTACTTGGACGGTATAAAAGCCAGTGACTTGACGATTCCATCTACACTGTTACTACCGTCATGGTCTACAAACGGTCACGAAGAAGAAGACGACAACCAGCCAGGAAAACCCCAGGACACCGCCGTGTAAACTCCCCTCTTCTTCATCATCATCAAAGAGGAGGAGCGTTCATTTCCAAAGGGGGTATTCGACCGTATCACGCTCAACGGGGTCGTAATCTTTTCGATATCTTGGGAAACCTTGGTAAAGGAGTGTGGAACACGACTTTGGGAAACATTCCCGGTTTGAAACTTTAAGAAGAAGAAGAAGAGAGACAGATCATTTTAAACCAACATGCCCAAACGACAACGTCGCCGTCGTCGTGTACAAAGAAAGAAACGACGAAGTCAACGAGGTGGACTTGTACCACTCCTTCCTAGCGATTACCAAATGAAGAAATGGGCAGATGGCTTCAAAAAGAACAAACGTCTTCAACGCTATGCTGCTAAACACCAAGCAGGAACTTTGACTAGATCTCCTGGAGATATTGCCGACTTTGGTATAGGCATGTTTCAGTCCACGATAGGAAAGATTCCGGCTCTACGCAAGATCAGCCGAATGCTCTCTTGAATAAAGGGAAGGGACCGTAGCCACCTGGTCTCATTTCATGCCAGGGAACGTACTCGATCAGTACTATAAATGCCAAGACGCAGGGCTGTACGACGCAAACGAAGAAGGCGAACAACTAAACAACGTGGACGAGGACTACGACGATACATTCCTCCTCGACGCCTACCTCAGAAGGGGAAACGATTCGGAACAGCCCTCTTCGCTTTAAGTAACTTATTACCTCTTCTACCCATGATCATAAAAAAATGAGAAAAAAACGCATAAGAAGAAGACGACGACGTAAACCACCTTCAGTCACCACACTACAACGTCAACAGCTCGGTGCCGGATTCGGAGTTCTGTTGAAAACGTTACCTCGCGTCTTACGAAGTTTCGGACCGACCCTCAAGTCCTTGACTCGAGGTGTGAGAGGGGTCAATCGTTCAGGACTCTCTCGCTTAACACGTACCGTTCTAAAAGCCGCTCGAGGTCTTACCAAGACGGTGAAAAGAGCAGCCACTAAGAAAAATCTGAAAAGGTTAGGAAAAGCAGGAGCCATCGCTGCCGCTACAGGAGCCGTCACGGGGGCAGCTCAACACGGTGTCAGAAGAGTATTGAGTAAAAAAACGATCGAGAATGAAACGCTTTCCGAGTGCTCGTTTAGAACGTCAAGCCCCTTTTATCAAGAGTCTGGTGGCCGCCAACAGCACCCCTTGCCGTCGTCAGCAACTTTTACAACACGCGAACAAAGACCAGATCAATGCCATCAGCGACATCGTCTTGAACACGCTCCAACACAACGTTTCAATCGATCCACCCTTGATGGCTCAACTACGACGTTATAAAGAACCATTACGTCAACTAGGAACACGCAGAGCGTCCGTACAACGACGACGACAAGTTCTACTCCGTCAAAAAGGAAAAGGTTTTTGGCGAGGAATGCACGATTTGTGTTGCTGTGTTTTACCCTGAGTGTTTGACATCATGGAAGAAATGCTCATCATTTCCAAAAAAGAATTGCCTAAAGACGTGAACTACTTTAAAGAAGAATTGACAGGGAACGCTTGGTTAAACAGGGCCGGCGACCTAGCCGCTCAAAAGAAACGTATTTTACAAGATCCTTCCTTGAGTGACGAAGTCAAAGTACAAGAGGTCAAACCGATCTCTCAGCAACTTTTAAAAGCCAACAGACGACTTCGTCAAATCCCTTCGATTGGGAATAGTTCCAAAAGAGCTGATGTCCTTTGAGAATGATGAGGAAGAGCTGGATGAAATATCTGAACCACAGATGAGCAACCAATTGGACCCAAAGTGCCAAGCTGAACCCCCTGCACCGGTTAGGAGATCACCAGAAAAACACACAGCTCACATTGACCAGCCTGCACCAGTGAGAAGATCTCAACGCCAAAAGAAAGCACCAGCTCGCCTCCTAGACTATGTTCCTAAGTAATTCTCATAGAGACATTGCTGAACTTGACTTCAAAAACTTAATTTAGCTACAAACCTTTGAAGTTTACATTGATACTGTCATATTTTGAAGATACTGATAAGTATAAATTTTGACTTGTTTTTATGTTGACTAGTTATCAGTTAATGATAGATTTGATCATGCTTATATTTTGATATTTATATATATTGTTTTCTATTAACAACTAGAAGTCACTGGTTTCATAGTTTCTAAGCAAGAAGGGGTGAAATGTAATATAGTGACATCATATTCCCATATTTGGAAAATTACGTGCTTTTGACAGAGAAAGAGGGAAATAAAAAATCCAAGTGTTTGAAGTATAAAGTAGCGGCTCAATTAAAACCCATACAGGTAGGAGATGTAGTTCGCGTAAGGTCAACAGTTAGGGGAAAATGGTTCAAAGCTTTTAAGCTTTTAAGCTTTTAAGTGGTTCAAAGATTTTAAGCTTTTAAGCACTCTACTTAAAAGTAGAGCACAAGGTTAATGTTCGGTCCTACAAGGTCCGCTCAGAAAATGGGCCAGTCTACAGGCGAAACCGACGCCACCTGCGAAAGGTACAATAATCCTTTACTCCTCAAAATGAGGATACAGCGGCAGACCCACCAGCTAGCTGTAATGAAGAACAGGATATCAACCCTCACTGCATCAGCAGGATAACAATACAGAATCTACGCCTCGACCATTAGCTTCCAACGAACAGAATGCAGAGGAGCAGCACTTCAGGCTCAACAAAGTCCAAATCCAAGCCATTTGAGGACGTCTGGCCAATATGTCACCGCTAGTGGAAGAGTTGTGAGGAAACCTAGTGCCCTGAAAGACTTTGAGACATAGACTGTGATTGAGTTACAAACACAAACTGGCATCTGGTTTGACAAGGTTTCTGTTTCATACTTCTAGTTGTGTTTTAGTTTTGTTCACCTAAAAGAAGGGAGATGTGACATGCAGCTTACTTCTTGGCGCATGCGCAACGAGACAGACCATGTGCTTATGGCCAATATGGCGGTCAAGTGTTATTGAAGTTGTTATTATTTTAAGTTTACTGTTGGGACATTTACATAAATTTACAAAGCGCATTCAAAGAAAGAATAATCGGACCCAGACATTGAAAGTTTATCATGCCTCTTCGTATGACTACCATGTAACTGAACAACTAGTACAATAAATGTTACACAATTCTTAAACTATTTTGACAGAACACCTGCTCTACCGTGTATAAAAATACAATTTATTCGTATTGTTTTGAGAAAATAGCCTAGACAGTGTACATTTCGGTCACGTGATTTGAACTTTATTTCTTCAGACTTTTTGTTCCAGTATGCAACAAGCGCTTTCCTTTGTTCACGATTAGCTATATTTCTATATCTCTTTTTGAGTTTAAAGTTTTCTGGTGTGCGGTCTTTTGCAACTTGAATGGCAGATTTCCTCATATTTATAAATGCCGCTTTCCATTCTTTAGACATAAAACACACATCTCTTTCACAACACGTTTCTTTCTCATGCGAGAATGTTCATATGCAATTCTATCGAAAAGATTTCTCCAATACTCACAAGCATCATCTAAATCATCAAAGATTTCACCAACATGCCATGGAGCATCAAGCAGATCCTTGAATAAGTTGTCAAAGTCAATAATTTTAGTTTGTCGGTGAACTAGAGTTTTGGTTGTATATTTTTTAAAGTTTTCTGTCATTTCGCCATAAATCATACTGTAATCGCTATCTCGGAGCTGAACACGCCGCAGTTCTTAAAAACATCAGCGTTATTTGCAAGCATTACATCAATGGATGTTTGCGAGTTGGCCTTAACCCTTGCTGGTTCGTTTATAAGGCAGTGGAGGTCATTAACTTTTTCTAGGTCTCTCAGAACTTTTCCCTCGCCACGATCTAACCACAGTCTGTCTAGATTTAAGTCTCCAACAATGATAACAATTTCCTTTGTGAAACACGCTCATTTACAGATGCTTTTTAATTAATTCTCTACTCTTAACCCTTTGGCGACGGCAACAGTAAAAATCGTTCGAATAAGAACGATAACTTTCCAATTATGCTACGATCTTAAATCAAGAGGTAGGACTTCAACGAGACAATGATTGTTACCATTGATAATTACCTGAAAATTCTACACCCCATGCAGCAACAAGAAAACCCGATTTGGGAGAAATTTTAGAGCGCTTTCTGTAACAAAACTTGAAAT
>JANCMA020247506.1:0-12684 GCA_024336925.2 Zoanthus solanderi | reverse complement strand
ATCTATTTGTTGGCATGCTGAACATCTACATGTATTCTTAATCAAATTGTAGTTTTGTTTTTAATTTAGTTAAGGTTTAATTTTTTTAATCTTAACATTTTTCAATAATAATAGCAATATCAATGACTGCTGCATTTGTAAAATTTAAGTAGTATAGTATGTTAATTATTTATTAAAATGCAGTATTAACATATTGGAGATCAATAATTAATAAATAGCTTAATTGTCTTTTCCATACCCTTTCCATCTTAGGGAACATATCCATACCCAATTACTTTCCCTTCTCTGTTTGCAAGCTCTGTTAAAGATTTAATAAAAATGCTACTGTTGGCAGCAAGTCATCTTTATTCACAAAGTCAAGTTAAATAATTTAATAACTTTTTTGACTTTTATGTTGTACAAATCCATTGCATCACTTCCAGAAAATAGTTCTTTTGACCACTATTAAAGTCATTTCTTTTCCTCAACAACATTAATTTTCTGTTGTTGAGGTACGTTTTTCAGTTAAATGAAATTTACAATAGAATATATAAATTTTGATTACAAATTACCTTGTAGTTGGGATACTTCATAACCTCAGACAAGTGAATACATGCAGGAAACCCAAACATCACTGTGTTTTGTGGTAAGAACCCCTCTTTTGAAAGAATAATTAACCAACCTTCTTGTTTACTGCAAATTATGATAAACTATGTCAAAACAAAAAACTTATTGGTGAATGAAATGGAATCTGGCAATAAAACACTTTAAAATTTGTGCCAATTATGGTAAATGGTACTCTATTAAATGCTAATTTATTATTTTAAAAGTACAGCTTTCTTTGACTTACCAAAAAGATTTGCGATTTTAAATAGTAGCTGGTTTGTCACTGTTGGTCATAAATTAAAATAATTAAGGCCTGTACTATAGGAAACAACAATAAGTTCTTTATTAAACCAGTCATATGTACAGTAGCCAAAAGCAATTTACTAAAGCTGTAATTATGCCCCTGTGACTTCCTGGATGCATGACTCATGGATTTTTATTCCTCTCCAGACTAAGGACTTTTTCAAAATTTAAGGCTTGTAACTGTTTTAACTATTTTTTAATGAACAATATATTATTTTTTTCTAAATGTTGATGCCAAGTTACCCTGCAAGCAAAACCTCCATTAATCTTCTACAGGGCAAAAGAGGGAAAGTATAAGTCTTCACCCTGTAGAAGATTAAAAGAGGCACTGGTCGCAGGGTAAAGCAGAGTAAAAGTTCCTGTGGTTCCTGTGAAAGAATTATATGTATTTACCTAGTTAACAATTTTGTGACCAATTTATCATAAGTGTGTAAGTACTGTAAAAGAGAATTACCTTTGGCCTTTATCAAAAACCCTAGTTGTTGCAGTTTTAAATGGTAATTGACTGATAAAGAAGCAATAGTTGTTTGACTGTGAACCACACCTTTTCCTAGTCTTTGTGTGGGCAGATGAAACAATGACTTTTGCAGCTTCAACTACCTCAATACTTCAGGAAAGAGCATGTGATTTTTAAAAGGAGATCTATTGAGAACCAACTACTAAGTAGGTGGAGATGCTACTTAAGTCCCAAAGGACATATGTAGTTTTAGGAGATCCTGAATAGTTAAACATTCATCATTTAGATTTTAATTAGAAAGTGTGGAATTATATTAGGGGACAAAATGTGGATTTGTATTCTGAAAACCCGAGTCTAAACCACTGATGATTTCATATGTATTTCATGCCAAGCTCAACTTCCAGGGGGGAAATGCTCACCATATGCTGTAACTATTAAAACCAAAAATATTACCTTGTGGCTGAAAATTATAGATACTTGAATGGCATGAAACTTTAAGCTCGACTGCCTACCATTCCCTGTGTTTGTTCTTGTACTGTAGCTCACTTATCTCATCTCATCTTTATTTAAGAATCATCAGTATTATCTTTTTTTAACATTTTTTGACACTGGTGTTTACTTTAGATATTTACAATTACATAATATAGACTTTTATGGTGTCTATTATAAAAATGTGATGGTTACCGATGACAAAGCAGTCTAAATAGAAACTACAATGCTTATGATATTTAAACTGCCTTAGTTGCATAAACTAACAATTAATTGCTGTAGTTTGGCATTGCTTGATAAAAGAAGGACATATCAGTAACCACGAGTGGTAGTCCAATCAATCAATCAATCAATCAATAAACTTTATTAAAGATAGTGTATTTCTCTTTGAATTTTGTTGAAAGAAAATAAAAATAAAAATAAATAGATTATTTTAAGTATAATTTGAGAAATTTGTCATATATTCTTTTAACTTAATTTTAAATGTTTTAAGTGTTGATTTTAGATTTCAATTTAGTGGGAAGTGAATTCCAGAAATGAGAACCTCGGAAAGAGAATGTGAATTTGTTAATATTAGTTCTGCATGTATTTATAATACATATACTTGCATTCAGTCATGCATAAATTTCTTATTTTTAACTTCCTTTATTTTTCAGAGTGATTCTACAGGTTATAATCCAGGGCCGGCCAGGGTGGATAGTGGAATACCAATAAACCTGAAAAACTATGCCCAAAAATAATTTAAAATTTATGTAAAGTACCAAAATCTGAAAACGCATATACTGTATACCCAAAATTATCCAATTTTTAGCATTAAACCTTCAAGCCTTTTAGCCTCAAGGATGGGGGAAGGGGTTACAATTGATTAAGAATAAACGTAGAAGTTCAGCATGACATCAAACATTTTTAATATGGAATGTAAAATAAACTTGGATAGATCCATCTGGTAATCTCATGGTGCCAACAAAGAGGATGACTGGCGAAGCAACACTTTATGCATCTGTAATCTGTAGACCATTTCCAAAGAAACAAATAGTAATTAATATTGCACAATTTGAAACTTGTTTAATAAAACAAAAAGGAAATGATACAGTGCAAATAAAAGGGGACATGTCAAGAACATTAAAGATTGGCATCGTAAGTGGACAATGAAAATAAATGTCTTCTTACCCAAGAAGGATGAGCAACTTCAGAATACCTGGCCACTATTGTACTTCATTTAAGGACGCATATGATTTTAAAGAACAAGGAATGTATTCTATTCCAAACGTGTCAAAAGTAGTGGAGTTTCACTTGCTTAGATCAATTCCTGGTGAATAAGCTGATAAAAAAATTAATTATTTTTTGTATTTAATCTTTTTTTAGTGTGTCGTTTTGATTGATGGCTTATCACTCCACTTTCAATTTATGAAAATGACATTGCCTTGGCTCAGAAGTTGTGTTGTATAACTTTATTTCAACAAAATATATCAAAAGAAGCACAATTTCGTTTGCTTAGATCAATTCCTGGCGCATATTGAAACTAGTGAAAACTTCATTATTAATTTTTTGATTGTCTCATTGGCGGTCGTTTTGATGGATGGCTGATCACTCCACTTTCTATCCTTGAAAATGACATTGCCTTGGCTAAGAAGTTGTGTTATATAATTCTATTTCCACAAAATATGCCAAAAGAAGCGCAGTTTTGCTTACTTAGATGAATTCCTGGTGGTGAAAAATTAACCATCTTTTGATATTTTTTTGTTCCTTCGGCGGTCGTTTTGATGAATGGCCGTGGCTTATCACTCTCACTTTCCATCCATGCCCAAATGACATTGACTGATATACTGAAACATCAACATCGTCTCCATTTCTTACATATACATATCTAAGTTTTTTATTGTGCCATTTTACCCCATCATATAGTCGTAGTAAGTATGAAACTAATCAATAAGAAATGTATACATTTACTCACCAGTTTTTACTTGTTTCGAGGCCGCCATTTTTATTTTTCCGAACAAAACCCGACCAAAAACCGAAGATGCTGCTGAACGATCAGATGACGTCAGGTCAGTTTGACGGATGGAAACGAGTGACGACCATTTTGCCCACGGTGACAAGGGACACCGACCTGAGACAAGATGTTCGCTGACAAACGTGAGCCCGCGTGCAAGTTTTCAAGATGGTGGATGACGAAAAAGAAAAAGTGGTGAGGATGCAGTGTAATTGTGTTATGTAATAATTCAGATTTAGATCTTTATAAAACAAAATAATGATTTTTTTTCCAAATATTTATATTTTAGTATAGCTGGGATTTTAGACAGTTTATTAAAAGAACTCCCTGTGCACGAGACGCGCTCATGTACGGAATTATCGGCGGGCTGGGAATCGGTGGAGTTTCATTCCTAAAGACAAGTTAGTATCCATTCTTCCGTCCAGTTGCATCATATATATTTGGAAATCTTTAACTTCCACAATGCCAAACTTTCACATTGCCAATCTTCCACACTGCCAAACTTTCACATTTCCAAACTGCCACACTAGATTTCCACACTGCCAAAATTTCTGCAAAGTAGTTTACCGGCCAGTTTAATTTACGCAGTAGTTTCTGCGAGGTAGTTTTTGTGCATTGCATTTTGATGACATGTTCTGTACTCTTCTGCTCGGAGAAAGAACTAAAAATTGTGATTATTCTCGCTTTTTTAAACATGAATGAATAAATGGAAATAGTTTAGTGCTTCAGAAAATACAATAATACTATTGGCTGCATTATTTTTTTATCACATCTGTGATTAAGTTTAAATTTGTAAAAAGTTTTAAATGCGCCATAAATTCAAGAGGGTAAAAATATTGGAAATTTCCAATTTTATGTTACCATTGATCACAACAGTTTTTTAACACATAAACGACAATTTTTAGCTTCTTTGCAGACATGTTTCAGCAGTGTCTTCTGCCTTTACAACAGTTTTATGGTTGCAGGTACTGGGTAGCTATTAAATAGCCATGCAGGGGAGGTAGTTTTGGTGGATGCTACAACGACATCCACTAGAACCACCTCACTGCTATTCACCAGTTAATTCAAAGGCAAAGCATTATTTTAATTGTTCAAGGTGGCGTTTTATTTTTTATTTAGGCCAAACCAATTTAATTTCTGGGAGCACAGATTTTTTTTTTATAAATTTGAAGGGTCAGTTGGTCAGAAAAAAGGAAAATAAACACAAAATCCTTAATTTTTTTGCTTTACCTTGCATCTATAGCGATTTCTCAAAGCTTGCATTTAAATAGTGTCAGTATGTTAAAATCTACATGACCTAGAAACAAAAAATCATTCAGTGTGCGCCATTCGTAAAGTGCTGTAAATCCTGTTGTATATGATATAATGTGTATGATATATCAGAATAAACTCCTTAGGACTGCTAGCTAGTTGTGATTATAGAATGTTGAGATACATGTCAAGAGTAAGATGGAAGGACATAATTACTAAAATGAAGAAATCAGAAGATGATGTTAGGTGAAGAACCTTGAACATAGATTAAGAAAAACGAGGTTGAGATGGTTTGGTCATGTAAAATGTAGGGATGAGAATAGCATACTTAGGAGAGCGATGGAGCTGAAGGTGGAAGGTAGAAGGCCAGTACATAGACCAAAGAAGACCTGGAGTAAGGTAGTGGAAGAAGGCATGAGGAAGTTAAACATCACGGAAGATATGGCAGAGGATAGAAAACAAAGAAGGCAACTCATATCACGTCCAACCCTAGGAGTGGGAAACTAAGGCTGTTAAATGAAGAAGAAGATAATGATGATTTAGAGTCACATTTCCGCTCTAATAGACAGATTATGGTTCTTCCAATCCTTGTTTTGGATCATTTAAACAAAATCTTCCACTCTTCTTCCTCTTAACAACTTGTTTTGTCGTTCATGGTTGTACCAGTGCATCCATTGGTCCACAATCTATACACCACTCAAGGAAACAGCTAGATCAACCCCTGCATGTGTGTCCAAGACTGCCGAAGTAAGTGATTTGTTGCTATGCAAACTCAACAATTATTTCACAATGGAATTGAACTGTATTGAAAGGCTCACCCTGTTTATGAGAAAACCTACAGCATGATTAATACACTGAAGGAACATTTACATACTAATGTTATAAACAAGAACAACTTTTCTACTTTGACAAAAATTAAATATTTAGAAAAACTGCATATTCTTACTCTTACTTACTCTTAAAAATATTGCATTAAATTAAATATGGGCCAAATTTCCTTATTTATTTATGCATGCAGTCTTATTGCATATATTATAGGAATTAGGGTTTGGGTTTTAAAAAGGTTAGTTTGCATGCACAAGGTTAGTTTGCATGCACATTGCACATAGTTAGTTTGTATGCCCAAGTGCGGGAATTTTTCGTATATATATATATATATATAAGGCAAAGAAATTTTAAAAACTCTTTCACTACAAAGAGGCCTTCACCAGTGCTAACTTAGCTTACATATGGACACGTGTTTGAGTTGTAAGAGCTAATCGTTCATCATCCTTCCCCTTCGACTACCATATGCACGCACAAAGGTCTGTCACTTACCGAGGGTCCCCGCGGAAGGGGAAGGCCTTATGTATGCGTTTGGGTCACGCGAGAGTTCAGTCATGCGCGTTTTATCTCCTAGGAGGGAACCACCAGTTCTGGAGGATGACGGATCGACAGCAAGGACCGCCACTCGATGACCTTTAGCAGTAAGAAACTTTCCCAGCGCTTCAATGAATGTCGACTTTCCTCCTCCAGGAGGACCAGAGAACCCAACACGAAATGAGATCTGCTGTCCATTTGCGTAACGTAATTGTTCTTTTGAGTACTTTAATACTTTAGACAGCAGCGTCTGTGCTTGCTGATATTTCGCAGGATGGAATGATTCGACAAGAGTTATGGCAGATGCAAGTCTTCCTCTGTCACCTTTAATAACGCCTTCAAATAGTCTTTCAAGTTTAGGATCTCCATCATCGACAGTTGCATATTTTCGTACCCACTGTAAATAACGCGGTGACCTCAAAAGTTTACTTGCTGCCCAAATCGTCCTCTTGCTCTCAAGTGAAAACTTCATATTTCTCGTTTATTCGTATTCTGTGATATTGTCCGCTGACCACTTTTTCCGTGCTTTCAAAAGTTTGAGAAAGAATGAGTACGAGTAATTTGTTTGTGCTAAAATAAACTGGGATTTTCACCGGCTGCGGTGATTATAAAGGCTGACTTTCTTCACTGTCCGATGGAAGAGGCTTAGAGGACATTAGTTTTGTCATTATTTCGTTTGTTCAAGGATATCCTATTGTTTAACCCAATCTTAAAATCAACAAGTGTGTTAAATTGAATACTTTTAAATCATGGACGACAGTGATTTCATGTTGTTCTCATCAAACGAACATATATTTCGATCTTTTCGTAAAATGGAGACATTTAGGAAAAATTCACAGTTGTGCGACATAACATTACTTGTTGGAAATAGAAGAATCAAAGCGCATCGCTTGGTTTTAGCGGCTTTCAGTGACTATTTTAGCGCGATGTTCACCTCAGATATGTCGGATTCAAATCAAGATGTTATTCATTTAACTGATATGGATCCAGCGGCTTTGGAAGCCCTTGTAAGATATGCTTACAGTTCACAAATGGATATCCGAGTCGATAATGTTGAAAACTTACTATCTGTAGCATGTATTTTACAAGTTGAAGAAGTGAAGGAAGCTTGTTCCGAGTTTATGAAACACCAGCTTCATCCGTCGAATTGTCTTGGAATTCGAGCATTCGCCGAAGGACATGGATGCCACGAGCTTTTCAAACTGGCAGATTCTTACACAAAAGAAAACTTTGTCGAAGTCGTGCGAAATCAAGAGTTTCTTGTCTTAAACCCAGAATGTATGTCAGAACTCCTTCGGAGCGATGATTTGAATGTCAAATGGGAAACTCAAGTATTCGAGGCACTGGTAACATGGAGTAGATATGATTTGGCAAAGAGAAATAAATTCTTGCCAAAACTGTTGAGTTTAATTCGGTTACCTCTCCTAACACCTCAGTTTCTTGTAGATAATGTTGAAAGGTCGCCATTGTTTCGTGAATTACCACAGTGCCGAGAGCTTATCATGGAAGCAATGAAATTTCATATTTTGCCTGAAAGGCATTTTGAGCTTCAAACAGAAAGAACGAGGCCTCGAAAATCAACAAACGGAAAACTCTTCGTAGTTGGAGGTAGGCTATTTATTAATTTCGTTAATTTTATTGTCATGAAGATATGATTTAATATTGAAAAAAATATTTCTAAGTGGAGTTCAGTTTTCAGTCATTTCTCATCTTCGTGCCAGTTTAGCCGACCGAATTTAAGATTTGCCACATAACATAATTATGGCTGTGGAATCATAGGAATGCCCTGTTCAGAATATGCAGTTTAAGCGAGGTCATTATATTTTTTAATGAAAGGAAAAACTAATTGGTGTTTTTAATGTTTAAAACAATTCAGATAATATTTCATTTTATGTTAAGTCTCCACTAATATAAAGCGGTAGGACTTTTATAGTATTTTTAAATATTAAACAACTGTGATAAAATAGTTTATTGACCTGTGGTCGCATTTTGTCCAAAGTAGCAATATATTGATTATATTGTGTAACTAACGATTTGTGTTTAGAAGATAAACCAACTTTTGTGGAGTTAAAATTTACAATATTAATGAGTTTGCGCCCTAAAGTGTTAACAATGAACGGTTAACCAGTTTGCAGTTGAAAAAAATTATGACTTCACTCTTCAGGTAGTTTTTCTTTTACATTTTCATGAAATGCATACAAAACCACAAGGTCATTTTTTAATGATTTGTGTTTTATATTGTTGTCTTCTCTTGTTGACATTTTGCCCACAATCGTGCATTTCTAGTTCGTGAACCCACACGTCAGCAGATTAAGTTCTCGGAATAAAAAGAAATTCCCTCCAAAGCAGAAATTTACACTAACCATTCACTTTCACTTGACTTTAAAAATTGGAACTGATTTTAATAATTAATTTTCCAGATCAAAATTACATTAAAAAAAACCTTGAGAACTTAATTTTTTTTTTGCGAACAATTGAAAAAAAAACGAGAAGAACCTGTTTTATATATTGCTCTTAATTGGGTAATACTAAATCTTTAACCAATCTGTATTAATTGGTCACTCCGATGAAGGACTACAGTCTGAAACGTCAGTTTTTTTAAAATTCATTCACTACGGTGTAAAATTTATACATTTAGTTACTTGTAAAACAGTTTCTTTAGAAACACCGATGCAGCATTCCATTTATGACATGTTTTAATAGGGGTTTACCCTAGAAAGCTTAAATATGCAAAAGTAATGCCAGTGTATAAGAGTAGGGACCAGACGTTACCTGAAAACTATCGGCAAATTTCTTTGTTATCAGTCTATAATCATTTATTTGAGAAACTTTTATATTGTAGACTTATAAAGTTTATTGACAAGAATGACATCCTATATGATTTGCAATATGGCTTTCGCAATAAACGTAGAACCCAACACTCGATACTTGATATTGTGAACATCATACATTCTAATATAGACAATAGAAAGTTCTCATGTGGAATTTTTATAGACCTTAAGAAAGTGTTTGATACCATTAACCACGAGATTCTTTTGGCAAAACTTGAAAACTATGGAGTAAGAGGAGTTTTAAATTCTTTGTTCAGATCATATCTGTTAGATTGCTGACAGTTGACTAAAATAGACAAGTGTATATCTGAGTCTGAAATGATCATCTGTGGTGTGCCACAAGATTGTTCTCCTGGACTTTTGCTATTTCTGCAATACATTAATTTTTTTAATTCAATTTCACTCCACTAAAATTACAAATAAATAAAAATTAAATAAATAAATAAATAAAAGTTGTGGAGGAGGAGGAGACAGCCAAAAGTGCAAATGCGCCATCCAAGGGATGTCCCCATTATTTAAGATAAAAAAGAATTTAAACAAATATAGGCCTGGGATAGATATTCTAATTCTTAATAAAAGTTAAAACATCCCTTATAAAAATTTCAATACTATTTGATTCTCTGATGTTATTGGGTAAGCTATTCCATTCCTTTACAATGCGATTAAAAAAGCTATATTTAAAACCATTACTTCTAGTAAAATTTGGAACAAGGTCCTGTGTATCATTTTTCCTCAAGCTGTAGCCTGTGTTTTTATCCTTAGAAAATAAGAGCTTGTTTGAGATATCAATATCATAATGTCCATTAATTACATTGAACAAAAATGTAACATCTCTAATGAGCCTTCTATTAAATAATGACAACAAATTTAACTTTGATAGTCTAGTATCATAATCATCAACAGACATATATAGTAATCCATCTGGTCGCTCTACGTTTAGGAACATTTGATGCAAAACTGAGATGTAAAAACCAAGAGATAGTAGAACCAGTGTTTGTTATCGATGTTGATGGACTGCCATTACTTGGAAGGAGTGCTATTTAGGCACTTAATCTAGTTAAAATTCATGCTGTAGGGGAGGGACCATTCAACCAAAAGGAACATATCTTACAGGAGTATGCAGATGTTTTTAAGGAAGAGCTCGGAGTGTTCAAGGACTATGAATATGACATCAAGGTAAACAATGAAGTAACCCCTAAAGTCCAACGACGACCTGTGCCTGCACCCCTGGAATTGAGGTTGAAAGAAGAAATTGAGAGAATGATAAAAGAAGATGTGATTGAGGAAGCATCTGGAGCCTCCTGGGTATCCCCAGTACATGTTGTCTACAAAGGGAATGGGGAGCTGAGAATCTGTGTGGACCTCAGAGAGGCAAATAAAGCTGTCATACGATAGAGATTCCCAATTCCTCGGATCCAAGATTTACTACGGCAACTCAGTGGAGCAAAGTGGTTCTCCAAACTGAACCTACGAAAGGCATACTTGCAAGTACGCAGAAATAACCTCCTTTATGGCAGCTGGGAAGGTCTACCAGTTCAAAAGGTTGCCATTTGGATTGGCATCAGCCCCAGAAGCCTATCAAAGAGTTATGAGCATTGTGTGTGACGGTTTAGCTGGTGTGCTGAACTACTTTGATGACGTTGTTGTGTATGGCTCAACCCCGGAAGAACACTGGAATAATCTTAGGGCCATGCTGGATACCTTGCGAGCCTACGGACTTAGGCTGAATGCAAAGAGGTGTATCATGGGGGTCCAAATTGAAGTTCCTTGGACAATTTTTTTCTGCTGATGGGGTGAGACCAGACCCTGAGAAATTTGATTGTTGAGGCCCCTATATTGCATGATCAAGCTCAGCTGCGTTCATTTCTTGGCAGCATTACATATTTGACACAATATGTACCTCATCTGGCAACAATCATTGCTCCCTTGAGGAAACTAATGCAGAAGGGAATACCGTGGAAGTGGACAACAGTAGAGACAGTTGCCTGTGAACATATTAAGGAACTATTAATCAGTGTCCCAGGTTTAGCTCATTATACTCTATGGAAGCAGAAATCAATTTAGTAGTTGATGCCAGTCCCTGTGGACTGGCTTGTGTTCTACTCCAAGAAATAGATAACCAATTGCGTCCTGTTGCATATGCATCTCTAAGTTTAACCACCGTCGAAAAACGGTATGGGCAGATTAAGCGTGAAGCTCTGGGTGTCCTGTACGGACTCCAAAAAATGCAAGCATACATCAATGGCCGTCACATCACAGCATCAACAGACCACAACCCTCTCTTAGGTGTGTTCAAGAAAGCCACACAGTCGATCTGCTTAGAGACAATTGCCTTAAGAACGCAAGATTATGATTTTACCCTTATATACGAACCTGGAACAGGAAACATTGCTGACGGTTTATCTCGGCTACCTACTACAGTACCACCAACTAAAGTCAATTTTGTGAAAGAACATGTACACCTCGTCAAAAAGGACAATGCACAACTGTCCATTGAAGAGATTCAAGAGGCTGGTAAGAAAGATGCAGAAGTACAATGTATCATAATTGTTGTCAACGAGGGATGGAACTGCTCTAATGAAAGCCTAAAACCATGGAGACATTTAAAAGAAAAATTAACTTGTGCTCAAGGTTTATTCTGTCGTGGTCATTGAATTTGTGTGCCTGCAAAATTGAGAACAAAGGCCCTAAGGCTGGCCCATGAAGCCCATCAAGGGATTTTTCGCTCCAAACAACGTCTACGTGCTAGTCTGTTGTGGCCGGGAATGGACTCAGACGTGGAGGAGTTCTGCAGGAACTGTGAAACTTGTGTACGCTTACAGCCCTTATGCCGAGACACGCCATGCAAGCCGACACCCTTACCTGAGCATTGCTAGGAAAAATGTGCGCTCAACCTTGTTCGCCCCTTTTCAGCACAGATATACACTTTTATTTTGGTGGACTACAGAAGCAAATGGCCAGTGCAATCCTGAAGACCATTACGAGTCCGAAGATAATCACTGTGCTCACTGAGATTTTCGCACGATTTGGAAACCCAAAAGTACTAGTTTCTGACAATGGTCCTCAGCTTATTTCGATCAGAGGAATTTGAAAACTTCTTAAAGGCAATGGAATTCAACATAGTCGAGTGTCACCTGTATTTCCCAAAAGCAAATGGAAAAGTTGAAAGGTTCCATCGATACTTGGAGCACAGCATCCTAGCAGCTGCGATTGATGCTGGCTTTGCATGGACTGAGGTATTACCTGATATCCTACAAGTTTACAGATCAACACCACATGCGGGGACCAAGATGACACCTGCAAGGCTGATGCTTAATATAGAAATAGCAACTAAGTTGCTTTTGTTTTGTTTTTGTTTTTAGAACATTTAGGAACCTAGTGAGGTTCCAAGGAGTAGAGATAACAGGACTCGAGGT
>JANCMA020247405.1:0-7500 GCA_024336925.2 Zoanthus solanderi | reverse complement strand
CTTACTGTGTTGGATGATGAGTCCATCAGTAATCATGAAAGGGAGGAAGCACAAAAACTTTATGGCAATAGAAGATATTCTGTACATTCAAAAAGAAAAAGTCACAAAAAGGGAAACTCAAGGTAAAAAGTGATTTTTGTTAACTGCGGGAAAATAATTTAAAATAGATTTATATTATTTCTATCATTAGTTTTTATCAGTGAGTTATGATCAATATGTTATGTCATTACTAACACTAAAAATAAACTTAGTTTATATTATCTTCACAAATAAAAACATGATCAACAACCTAAGACAAATTTTGGGTAGATCTATAAACAAAAACCCATATTTCGTTTATCCTGATGGTTTTATATTAATTTTTAAGTATAGAGAGCACAAACGTGCTAGTAGCTAACTTGAAGCACTATGGCAACGCTATGCAATGCTGATGAGACCTAAAAAGGCTGAAACAGCTGTCCATGGCTGCTAGCAATCAGGCTCACTATTTTTTATGGTAGTTAAAGGTGTAAAGCCCACTACCAACGTGGCCATAGTGCCCAATATAGTGGCTTCAAGTTAGCTACTTGCATGTTTGTGCTATCTATACTTGAGTTCATCTTTATAGCCACATCCCACAAGCATTGCGCTTTTACCATTAGTTTTATATTTTAGTTTAGGTGTCATAGCAATCATGTCAGATAGTTTCACGATAAATTTCCATACATATCAAAATTTTTTCTTTTCTCCCAGACAGATTAGTTTTTTTGGGTCAATATATGGCAGTCGATTTAAGGTGTATAATATTTATTGAAACCGAGATTGAAGTTTTAATGAGTCAATTAGTCATGAATCAAAATCTTTAACTTGAGATAAAAAACACTGGTAAATCTATCCCTAGCCCTAAGGGACTGGTCGTAAAGTACAGGAGGGGGTAGACTGGAAAAATCAGGATTCTTTTACTTGGGGGGCCAACCCTCGTTTGCATACCACAAAAAAAAATAGACTCACCCCCTCCCCCATTGTATTCCACAGCTGATCCTACCAAAAAAGGATATTGTTAAATTTACTTCTAATCAGTAGAGTGCTCCTTGTTAGACTCTTGTTACATATACCGTACAGTATTTTGTGAAATATAACTATTTTATCGTAATATTGAAAAATGTAGCATAATTATTCATGACCCACCCCTAATATGCTACTTATATTTTTTATTTTATTGACCCACCCTTTTATCATGCTCAAAAATCATAACCCACTCCCACATTTTTTCCGGCCCGACCAGTCCTATAATTTACGACCAGTCTCTAACCCCAACCCAAACACTAAAGCCAACCCCAATGATAGTCCTAACCTTAGTCTAAAAGCCGCTGACTGACTCATAACTTGACTCATTTGACTCATAAAAAATGATTTCTCAGTTGAAACGAGGTTGCAGGATTTTGTTGCTTTTTACACTATGGGCATACATGATGATAAACTACATATTAGTTTTTACATACTTTGAGTATTTTTTAACATGTATTGCTAACAACTCTAGGCAACTCTACTACTGACAGTATCTATAATAGTTATTTAAACTTTATCACTAGTTGTAAATTTAACTTTAATATATCAATTTTTGTATCTTGTTTTTATTTTAGGAGAAGAAATCCAGTTGATAGCCAGTCGGACGAGACTTCCTTACAATCTCTGCAAGGAAATACTTGATAATATTGGTGTCTTGCTATTTAATTTAAACATTTTATCAAATCTATAGAATGTATGCTATATATTTTATGAAAATAAAAAAAAATCTTAAATAAATGTATTCGATATTAATTATTGATAGTTAATAATGTAATTAAATAATGAAAATTATCATAATTTTTGTTAAAATTTCAGTTACTGAAATTCCTTTCATGGTTAAGTTTTTTATTCATTTATTAAAAATTACCTCTTGAAATACAAATTGATGATTCCCCCCTATCTCCTCAACTTTCTTCTCATCAATCTTCCACTCAACTATTATAAAACTTTACTAGTAATAAACAGACTTTTTTCAATCATATTTTAGACCTCCTTTCCCATCTATTCCCATTTTTTCCATGCATGCTGATTACATTTAAGAATGACCCCAGGTACAAAATGAATTTAAAAAAAACAATTCTTGTAAATATTTGGCCATGCCAATAATTGGATTATAGTAATGAAAATTTTTCTTTTCTCTTATTATTCTCTTTTAGCAGAGTTCAAATTCCTTCAAATTTTAGAGAATTGGAGATTTTCCAATTGTAAGGAGTTCTTTAGTTTTTCCAGGGCAAGTTTTCTGAATTTCCCCCCTTTCATTCCAAGGAGCTTCTTAGAATAAATTTTGCTAAGCAAGTTAGTGTTAAAATATTTATTTTCCAGTGCTCAAATGAAAGAGATATCAAGCTCAACCCTTGGGGACTAAATTTTGACTTGACAGTTTTTTGACTTTGCAGTTTTGAAGAATTTTTTATTTCCATGGATTCTGAAGAAACCGCAGGGTTTTCCTCAATGTTAAACCTATTACAAACCCTATAAATATTTTACTTTAATACAAACAGGGTAATTACTTTTGTTTTAACCTGCTTTATTGTTTTCATACTTGCTTTGCTTAAACAGATATTTTGAGTCGTTATCTGGCACACAAAAAAATTGTACTTGTAAATCAGGTTGTAAATGATTTTCATGATTTGCAGAAGTTCTCTTTCTGAATGGGGTACATTCTTAGCATGTTCAAAACTTCAGCCGTTTAGAACATTAACCTCATGTAAACATTTTAAAATTGCTTTCAAACGCAAACCTCACGTTTTTATTGAAAAGACATCACAATAGGTAAATTTTTTAAATTACGAAGAGTTTGAGGAAGTAATTGGTTAATTCTTTCAACAGAATTAGTGGCTCTTAAAAGAGCCGTTTTTTATTTTGTTCAGCAAATCTATGCCTTGCTTTTCTTCTCGCTCTTCTTGGGCAGCAGAACTGCTTGGATATTCGGCAAGACGCCACCTTGAGCTATTGTCACACCAGCAAGCAATTTATTCAGCTCCTCGTCGTTTCGGACCGCCAGCTGGAGATGTCTTGGAATAATTCTGGTCTTCTTGTTGTCCCGAGCGGCATTTCCTGCCAACTCAAGGATTTCTGCAGACAAGTACTCCAAAACTGCGGCGAGATATACTGGAGCTCCAGAGCCGATTCTCTGAGCATAATTTCCTTTTCGGAGAATTCGATGAACTCTACCAACTGGAAACTGTAAACCTGCTCTGGAAGAGCGAGATTTAGCTTTGCTACGCGACTTGGCAGTTTTTCCACGTCCAGACATTTTAGACAAAAACTTTACAACCTCTAGGAACTCTTTGAAAAAGATAAATTAAACAAGTCGATTCTTCTAATACTTTATATAAAATATTTGGATCGAAATTAACCAATCAGAATCTGTAATTTTTGTTGCTGTCTCAGACGTCCGCTTGTTTAGATGACGTAAAAAGAAGGAAAACCCGTTTAAGTGTCTATTTCTATTTCCTCAGACGTCCACGTTGTTTCCTGACCAATCAAAATAGTTTAATTTTGATCCGATTTGAATTTCGATCCGACTTTGGAACGCTATAAATATTACGCCACTTATACTTACAGAGCATCTAGTTTTGTTCATTTTCAATACAGAGTTGTAGACCGTTATACTGTGTGAAAAACGCAAGTAAAGTTTTATCTATGCCTGCCAAGAAAGTGAAAGGTGAAGCCAAGAAGGCAGAGAAGCGACCTGCAGCAACTGGCGACAAGAAGAAAATACGAAGGCGTCGAAAGGAAAGCTACTCCATCTATATTTACAAAGTCATGAAGCAAGTTCACCCCGACACTGGTATTTCCAGTCGCGCGATGGGCATCATGAACTCCTTCGTCAATGATGTGTTTGAAAGAGTTGCTGGCGAGGCTTCCCGTTTGGCAAACTACAACAAGAAGTCAACGATTAGTTCCAGGGAGATACAAACTGCTGTTCGCCTTCTTTTGCCAGGTGAACTGGCTAAACACGCCGTCAGTGAGGGGACGAAAGCGGTCACAAAATACACCAGCAGCAAATAGAGGGAGATAAACTCATTCATTTACAAAACGGTTCTTTTAAGAACCACAAAAATGATAAAAGAAATGACCAATAACTCTTCATTTGTTTGTTAAAAAAAGAGTTTATTTTCGATATATGAATTCTAAGCCATATTGTCCCCACTTAAGCAGTTTATTTTTAAAAGAAGTCGTACTTAATTAGACCGTTTTCAGACGTATTAGATTGTAATTGTAAATTAATAAAATTTATCCAAATGCCGGTTAATTTTCAAATGAAATTTTAATTTTATACCATATATTCATCCATTTGGATAAGTAATTTTTACTGCCTTTTGCAAGTTTATCGACATGCTTCAACTTCATTTGTAAAACACAAGATTTTTAACCGGTCATTTATGGTGTTTTTTTTAGATAGTTCAGTTAAACTTTTATCTATCACAGGAATCAGGATTGCCTGATATACTATTGTTTTTAAAATTATTTTGTGCGTGCATTTCATTTTAAACAAAAAAATTAATGTTTACTGTTTTTGCCCTGCTAGCAGAGATCTCGTGGCCGGAGAGAGAGCTAGACTTCTCTCCGGACACGAAACCTCTGCTAGCAGGGAATGCTGCTTTTTGCAAGGATGTAGGTATTTATAATTTTTTTCAGATTTATAACGGAATTGTGTAGCAATAAGCGAGTACATATCAACTTAAATTGTTGGTCTGCTTGTTCAGTCTATAGCACAAATATAAACATTTTTACCTTCCCATTTTTACTGTACATTTTTCTGCAACAGGGCTCTCTTAAATTGAGCACTTCTCCTGGGCTAGGTTGTTCAAAGGTCGGTTAAATTCAGCCCTGGGATAAGCAAAAATTACAGCAACAATTGCTCTCTAAGAAAAAAAAATTACAGTTCTTATAAAATACTGTTCAGCTTTTCCTAGAAAAAAACTTGTTAATCCCAAATTTACAGATAAAATCCGCCTTTGTAAGGGTTAGTGCTGATCGGCTTTTGAACAGCTGGGCCCTGGAGTTCCTTGAAAATTTCCTCGAATTTTGAGATTTTTTTCCAAGGCCCTTGAAAAATCCTGGAAAAACAAATAATTTTCCTTTACTCGTGGAAAACTCAAAGAATTTTGAGTTAAATTTATCATCGGTATTACAAAAACCTGCGGAAGAATCTGACTCATGGTTGTACTTTTTGTGTTTTATGTAGACTCGAGTTCAGCTGCCGCTGCTGCAGTGCCAGAAATTACTTGATATCGTTTTTACTAAGGGCTTGGTCCTGCATGAAAAAATAATTTTTTAGGCCAAAATCATCAGCTCCCGCATTTCAAAATAGCTGCCGCATTAACTTTTGTTAACATTTTTAAATATAGAAAACGTATGGAAAGAAATGTGAACTGTCGATCTGTTCCGTGAGCTGAACTACAATGGTTCGTTTGATGTGCTTCTTGTTCTGCAGCAAATTAAAAAATAAAAATAAAAACTTCATCCCGCATTTACATTTATAAAATGTTCTGATGAAAAACCGGGAATTTTTTTTATTTAAATATGTCTCACACATCCGATCATAACTATAGAGACTGAGTTTGTACTGCGTTGTAAAACTCGCGTTAAAACGAGAAGTGGGGCAACGCTCTTCGAGCCACAACAGGGTCATATCAAGAAAAAAAATCTTTCCGAGTCTCGTACTAGTGATGGAAAGGGCAACAAAATCGCTTAAATTGCCTGAAAAAACAGCAACATAGGATCAACAGACTACCAGAAGCAATATCAGAACACGGTTAATTAAGTTTTATTAAAAATCAAAATTTGCAATTATTTTACTTCGCTATTGATTCCATACAAGTACTGGATTTTTAAGTCCACACTGATTTTGTGTCTGGGCTGCCTGTGGGAATTATTGTTTTAAAATGCTTTTGCCGCGGCATGTACTAAAACCCGGAACGCCGGAATGCCGGAACGCCGGAACGCCGGAATACTAAAACCCGGAACAAAAAATTACTAAAACCCGGAACGCATAAAAAATAAATTAATTAAACAAATTAATTAATTAATTAATCAATTAAAACCTGTATTTCTAAAAACCATAATATACTTCAATTCAAACAGGAAAATTCCGCCAGTATCTCCACACACCCACACCCCCGCCTGCCTAAAAAAACAATAATTATCTTTGATTGATAAGAACGTTTTGCAGTGATATTTATCTTTAACCGATGATTATAATGTGTTTTAAGAAACTATGTAATTTTTTGTGACGATCCTTTATATCCTGGTGGCAAAGATTTTGGTGATGGTTCCCGCCAAAATGTAATTATGATAATGTATATTTATCACATGTAGTGGTACAGTGTGGGAAAATGGACGCTTCTGCGAAGTAATTGGTTTTATGTTCTTTATTTAAGACTCGTTTCTTTTCGTTTATTCCGTTTAAAATAAACAGCCGAGTAATCAGCAGTCCTTAAGCCCGGAAAAAAAGAGGTAATTAAGCATGCACTTGAGTTTTGAAATGTTTCGATTCAGTTTCTCATCGATTCTTGGAATACTACTGTATTAAAATTTTATCTTTTTCACCACTACTACAACTGTACGTTTTATTCAATGATATCAGTGAATGTTGGTCAGTTCGACCGCAAAGTTGAATACTATCTGGTATTGTACGTGGATGATATTCGGAGAAGACAATACTTGTCATTAGGTATTGGATGGCGTGCAGTTGATCTTTGACGCGAAGTGCTACAAATAGGCCATATTTTAATTTTAGCGATCATGTTGCATATTGTATAATAAATGGATAGAAAGTTCTCCAACTTTAGGTCTTAAGATGTGGCGTAGGATTTCTAATCTCGATTGCAATAGACGGTGTACGTAGCCCTTGTAAAGGTTTTGTTTGATGAAAAGTATATCCCTGCATGTTTTGCAAATATAGAGGATAGTTATACATACCCGCGCGAGGATATGAATTTTATCATCAAGTGTTAATATTGTTAAACACGAATTATAATAATAAATTTTAATTAACCTTGTGTTTGTAGACAACGTGTTAAAAGAACTGGAGAAAAGAAAAAGAAAAAAATTAATCTTTCACACACCACCGGAAATGTAAGTATGTCAGCTGTTTGGTTTGAAAGAGTAGTCGGATTTTAAAAGAAAACTTAAAGGCGATAATCCATTTGAAGGTAAAATTTCTATGAATTTAAGAAAAAATAAAATACCAGTTTAGGCCACTTAAAAAAAAATCCCGTTTTATCATCAGCGCGCGCACTGATTTTTGACTGCGCATTGACTTTTTAAAATTTTTTTTGATACAAGAAATATATGACAAAAAAGTCGAGAAATATTTTCCATGTTGTGTAACAATTAATAGAGTGACAAACATTCTCCCGGCAGGATATTACGACACTTGATTCCCTTTTGTATGCATTTGTGTCACACTGGTTTAAAAATTCAAACTCCACCTAAGAAATG